>JARHVA010001613.1:2352500-2485000 GCA_037957365.1 Torreya grandis
AATCTATATTTTTTGTTTTCTTCCTTGGTTTAGTTTTAAATCTATTTTAAAGCTTTTGTTATGTCTAGAAGGCCTCAATTTATTGAGGTAGCTTTTAATCATTAATATGCAATAGAAATAAAAGGATTTTATTTCTCCTTTAATGTGTTATCATAACACAAGAAAGAGGAGAAAGCTAAGCAGATCATGGAGTGTTCAAGCTAACGAAGGTAGAAGCTAGTGCATGGAATAAGTGTTGGAAGAAACAACACTAAAATTAGTGGAAAAGAGAAGGTTGGAGCATGAAAAGGTGCAACAAAATGAAAACATGTGGGATAAGTGTCCGTGTTGAAGACAGTTAGCAAATAAAATAAAAAATGTGTAGTCTAGAGCTATATAGGAATCCACTAAGAAAGAACATCACAATTTTTACTAAAGTTCAAAATCTTTTAGTTACCTCTACCCAAGAGGATAAGGCAAATCAAAATTTTAAGAGGGAAGATAATATTAAGTTTTAACCTAGAAGGGTAGTTGAAAAGAGGGTTATCGAAATACCAACATTAAATAAGCTTTAAGTTTATTCACTTCATGGATTGTGAATAATGTTTATTATCATATACTTATCAAAAAATACAAAGGGAGAAAGGTGTATGGAGTTTCCTAAATATCATCATCAAGAAGGAGAAAAATTGAATTGAATCACTATAGCAAATCATGGCATCAAATAATATTATCACTCAACTTCAAATTCTAACTTTTAAAAGTAAAAATTCTGAATTTTAGTGTATCGGATAAATTTTTTGTTTTGTTCATACGATGTATATAATCTAGTAGAAAATAGATTTGTAGACCCTACAGCTCAGGAAACCTATCAAGATTTGATACAATTAGAGAAGGACTAGCTTGGAGAAAATATGAAGGATGTAAAAACCCTATTTTTTATTCAAAAAACAATTGATGAGTCTATTTTCCATAGGGTTGTAGCAATCAATAGGTCTAAGAGGGCATGGGATATTCTAGAAATAGCTTATCATGGAAACACCAAGGTAGAAGTTGCTAAATTATAGTCTCTAAGGAGAAGCTTTAAGAATGTGTAGATGAAAATTTAGAGTTTGTAGACCAATTTTGTAGCTAAGTCATGAATGTAGACAATGAAATCAGATCACATCGAGAAGAAATACCTTATTATAAGTTATATACAAAATTCTCAAGAGTCTATCCGGTAATATTGATTCTATTATTATTGTTATTAAATAATCTAAAGATCTAAAACACTATTTGTGGATGAATAAAGACACTGCTAAGTTTTTGTTTGAAAACATTATTACTTAATATGGGTATCCACTATGATTAATAAGTGGTATAAGTATGCTATTTTTGAACAAGAACATTAAAATATTAATAGAAGAATTTATGATCTCACATCACAAAAACATAGCATATTATCCACAAGTTAACGGTCAAGAAAAGGCTATGAATAAAGTTTTGGGTAAGCTCTTCACAACATTGTGTGATGTTAAAAAATATGATTGGGAGGACCAAATACTTGTGGTAATTTTGGCTTACCTCACCCATTTTAAACATGCACCATGATTTACCCCATTCTAGCTAGTTTATGGGTTGGAAGCTATCATGCCTATAAAATATGTAGTGAATAGCCTATGAGTTGCCAATGCAATGGGTTTAGGTGACCAAGAATCACTTAATTTTTTTTTGATGGATCTTAATCATATCAATGAAGATAGGCACCAATCGGTATGGGTGTAAGAAATTAATAATAGGAGTCAAAAAGCATGACATAATAAGAATTTGTGCACAAAAGAATTCCATTGACTTGTTAGTTTTTTTATATTATAGTCAATTCCATGCTTTTTGTGACAAGATTACCATCTGGTGGAAAGGTCCCTATGTTATTCACAAGCTTTTAAAAAATTATTCTATAATATTACGAGACCTTGAATGTAATGTTTTACCTAAAAAGGGTAACAGATGTAGAATTAAGGTCTACCACCATTAGAGCCACTTCACATTCATAAAGTCTGATTATGCACATCTTGAGTAGTTAGAAAATTTTCATTTATGCTTATTCTTTGATTTTGGTTTGGATTTCCTCTGTAATATGTGTTTTCATAAGTTACTTGTTAGTAAAGCACATGATCGATTTCAATTGTGTAAAAATGCATGCTAAACATCATTTTGCTATACTAATGCATGTTGGCTATCGAGTCATTCTAGGTGGATAAGCTTTTCCATGACATCATCCACCAATGATGAAGTGTGGGTCATCTATTAATTCTGGGAACCATACCGTAACAAGTTTGAGGGTTATGATTATAAAAAATGGTTATGAAAAAGGGGAGTTATTTCCAAAGCACGTAAGTAAGTAGTTATAAAATTACTATCATATTTGTATGTCACAATCAAAATTATCTATTTAATAGGTACAATAGATGAAAGTATAGTTGAATGTCCCATTAGACATTATTTCATAGCCAAATTCATGGCACATAGACCATATTGAATGCCACATTTGTGAAGATGGTTTTTCTTTTTTTGCATGAAATATTGAGGGTGCAACATCAATTTAAATTTAAAGCTAGTAACATAAATGAAGGATTTTAAGATCCCAAACATTAAATTGACAAGATCGATCAGCTAAGTGAACCAATAAATGCATAAATAAGTCATT
The DNA here is from genome assembly GCA_037957365.1 of Torreya grandis. Taxonomy (NCBI): domain Eukaryota; kingdom Viridiplantae; phylum Streptophyta; class Pinopsida; order Cupressales; family Taxaceae; genus Torreya; species Torreya grandis. The sequence goes on from JARHVA010001613.1 coordinate 2,355,169, forward strand.
TCATGACTCTTCAAACCATTCAATCTTACTAATTTTTCTTTATAAATTGATATTTTAGGGTTTATTGTCTCCTTGATTTGAAATTATATGTTTTTTTTACCCTTACTTTTTTTAGTATTTATGGCTGCCTCCCCTAGTTTTGTTAATTTTGAGGAAAAATTCAAAAAGTGGTGCTCTACATTAAAATAAGATTTAGGGATAGGAGTTTCACTCCAACAAACCAAGTTCTTGGATCCTCAAGGTAGTATTATGGTATAAAATGCATGCAACTACTTATTTTACCCGAATGGCTTGATACCATATCTTGTTCCCTCTAACGCTGAGCATCTCATGAGATTACCCATTTTTTGGGATTGGTCAAGCATCATGGAACTATTGTTGGCTAGGTATAACCAACATGCTATTTGTTTACTGCAATAAATCACAGTGTACTTGTCTACTGAAGCAATATCTCAAGTAGTAGGGATGTTGAGTAAAGGAAAATAACTAGTGGAGTACAAGTCCAAGGCACCACTTATCTTTACTAAAGTCAAAGCCACTACAGTTTGGGAAAATCAAGGTATTCTATTGATTACTTTCCTCAATGAACCCATGTGATTTTTAGTTGAATGTATCTCAAAAAGGTTCTGACAAATAACTAAATCCATGATTGTGGCCAAAAAGGGTGTTGTTGACATTGTGCATAAAATGATTCATGGTGGCAAGGAGTTTAACTAGATAGATTTCCTACTTGCAGAGTTAGAACAAAATATTAGCAATGTTTTAGGAACTACCAATAATTCCTTCTAGTACCAATTCTTAGTGTTTTTCCTAGTTTTTACTCAGTGGAAATCTTTGATCACACAAGTTAACCTCGACATAGATTATTCACCTAATGTATAATTTTTCAATTTGGATGATTCTTCTACCAATCTTTACCATGATCAAGATCCTTTATTCAATAATTAAGAATTAGAGCTTTTGCAGATGTTTTCTACACATGCATGCATTCCACCAAATGTCATGAAATTTTTGGGTCAACATTTTGTAGTTTAATGCTTATCAGAGGGAACCTTTATTCGAATACATAATCTCCTTCCAATGACCACTACACCATTGGGGTTTTGTTATACATGGCCACTATATAGTGAGAAGTTGCATTATGAAAATCCTAGGCTACACAATAAGCTACAATTCTACAAGTTGTTGCTCCTAACACCATACCTCCAAGTTCATCTACTACACTTGTAGAGCTACCTCAACACAAAAAGATTAAGTGAATAACTGATCACAACCCATCTTCTCCACCCTACCAAAAAATAAGGAGCCAAGAATTTTGGTATACCAATTCTCATGTTCCAAAAATTGCTTCTTAGTGTAGTTGGCCCAAGTTATAGACTGATGTAACTAAATTTTAGTACATCATGCTTGAATATATGCAGGGTGATTTGTATGAAAAAGAGAGAGAAAAAGAGTTCTTCATTTGGAAGGCTATGCACACTGTGAAAATTCATAATAAGCTACCACTAAACTTGTGGGTTTATCTTCCACCTTACCCACCTTCCATTGTGACATACCCATTAGTGGAATTTTTTAAAGTGCAACAAACTAAAATAAATAGTACTTAGGGTATCTTCTTTGGAGGTACACCTCTAACATAACCACTAGATGTTCTATTGGAGAGTTCTTCATAATCTACACTACGGTAGAAATAATCAGTGCACAGTATCACATGGTTAAGGAGGACCTTGAAAATTTTAATGTGGCTAAAATAGAAGTCTTTAGATCTAATATATCCACTTCTTAGTTTCTGACACCATCTAATTCTTAGCTCAAAATGACATTTCCATAGTCAGCTACACATGATATTTTTTTAGGATGATTAAGGAAGGGATTTATTTCACACTTTTAGATTCTAATAGTTGCATAATCTTCTTCCTTTTCATAATCTAATAAACCAATTTTTGATCCTAAAGTATTCCCACTTAAGTCTCTGATGGATGAATAAAATTAAGCTACTCAAGAGGAGGCTAATCGCATCAATACTTGATGACATCACAAAGAAGAGAAGAAATAGGCTAAGGTTGAAGCTACCTAAAAGTTATAGGTTGAGATGGGGTGACTTAAAACTCCTACCTTTCTACATGTTTTTGAAATGCCCACAATGACACATGTTATTTTCAATGTCAACCAACAAACTTTGCATGTGGACTCTTTTCAGCAAGCTACTCTAGAGTTAGTTTGAAAGTGTAGTCTTAACTCAGAGTAGGTAGTTCAACGTCATCAAGAGAAGGGTATCATAGCCATATCTTAGGAAGCTCCAAGTGATACTTTTGATTTTGTTTCTTCAGTTAGTCCCCATGTTTCTCCACTAACCATTTTGTCTATGAAACTATCAAAATTTCTAATTGGTGAGACTTCATTTCCTTGAACTCTATGCTTGGCTTTTGTTCAAGTGCCTTTATATCTTTTACCCCAAAGTGTAGATTAGCTAGTTGTATAACTTCCATCTACTTCAACTAATCTATCTATGATGTCTATGTTAGGTATACCTCTATCTCCAATGCACAAGACTATGTTTTTCCTTCTAATTTCTCCTCTTTAGCATGCTTTGGCTTATATTTTGGCAACCTCATTGTATATCACACCAACCATCACTGACATGTATCTGAATTTTACTTAGTTGTGCCTAAGTAAATAAATTGAAGGTGTGGTTATGTTTCAAGAATCATTATCATAGTAGGCCCAATATTTAGTTCAACAAGTTTCACAATGGGATGCTCAGAATGCTAATTTGGGGCATGTCCTATAGTAGGCATGTGATACTATTCAATCTTCCCTATACTAATATTATTTCACAAGTAGCGATTGAACCTAGTTAGCCTTTTATAGATTGCCTTCCTTTACTTCTTGATCAGTTGGTTCAAGACTAGGAGAAATATAAATTACACACAACATATGCTTAATAAGGCCTGGTGATAACAGATAAGACTATAAGACTATGTGAGTTGCTTGTTGAATATCAAACGTAACTCAGTGTGATGATCTAGCAGGTCATACAAATCACTTACTAATTGTTTTATGGGCACTAGTACCTTGAATATGATTGGATTAGATTGCAACCTGATTTTGATTCTATGTATACCACCTCTATAGAATTATTATATCCTTTGACAAACCATCAATCTATGGATGTTAATTTGAATTATTTGATTGGTGTAAGGGATTTAGTTGCAAGGGTGTCAGACTGAGATGAATCAAAATACCTTTAATGTAGTGCACATGAATTGATTTATAAATCATCTCACATTACTTTCAAGTGATATGGATGCTAATGTTGCATCTTCCACCACTACTTATATTTCTTAAGATGGTTCTAGTCTCTAACACTTTTTGTATGGTCAAGCTCCCCTTCATGCCTTGGTTTGGGCTATTCAAGAGGTTTTATTTAAAGGGCACACTTACAAGTAGGACTTAACTATGATATATGCTTTCATTTCCCCCATGTTTTTCAATCCTATTTCCATACATCCTAGTCAGCTCTTGGTGACTTTGCGGTAAAATAAATAGGCAACCTCTTCTATGGCACCATTTTCCATTGTTCCTCTTCCATTTTCTTCTTTAGTTTAGGTGCTCTGTTGGTTCCACTTTTGTTTCTCTCTTTTGATGTCTCTTTTTTATTTTATTTTTAGAGGTTAATTGGTTGAAAACCTGAAAGGGTGGCCAATTTATTTCATTAGCTTATATAAAACTTGAAAGGATAGTCAATTACCTTGTGATTTCCTTTATGATGACTAGGTGTTGGTCAATTTTATTCCTATTTGGTTATTTTACTTGATGTTGTCTTAGGGTGAGATAAATTATTAAGTCCAAAATAGTGTTATTGGGACCATATGATAAAAATGATTTATTATATTATTATGGCATGTCCTCTATATGTTTATTTAGTATGTATGAGAGTCTGCGTGAGCAACTATATTTCATTTTGAATAGATTGTGTGGATCTAGGTTATTTTAACTAAGAAAGTTTATATCAAGGTCAAAATTTTTGAAGAATCCTTTCATGGTATATTATAACCACATCCTTAATATAAAGATAAAAAATGGGTACATATACAAGTTTCAAAGAAGGAGAAGAGGTTAGACATGGAATATTTAATACTAGACCATGTATGAGAAAGAATAGATTAGTGATATGTAAAAGATTTATCTCTATGTGATTATAAATGGTTTATGATTACGTTATTTATCTATTTATAATCTATTTATATATACTTTTGTATGATTAATTATTAGGATAAATGTAGATACATATTTTCTATGCGTATAGTTAGTTAATCTATAGGAGTAAACATTGAATCTATCTGATTTAAAGGAGGTAGAACATGTGAAAATCATACTCACTCAATTTTTATGGCTAAGATAGCTATTCTATAAACCTTTATAATTTTTTAATTTTTCTAATCTAAATACATCATCTCTCCCATATTTGTCCTCATAATTATTAAGTTCTTGGAAACTAGGAACCTCTGCTAATATAATACAATATATTAAATAATGTTATAATATAGAAATTATTATATTAGAATATTATATTATGTGTGTATGTATAATATATTAACATGGTTTGGAGGGGGCACTTTCCTAAAAAAATATGTCAAAACAAGAGAGAAAATGATTTAAAAAAAAAATACTCTATATCAAAGAGGAAAGCTTAAGGTAAAAGGCTACCCAAAGAGAAACATATTATAAAACCTAACAATAAACAAGGCCAAAAAGTTCCACAATATAAAATTAAGGGTGTCGATGACTAAAAATATTAACCCTTAAATAAACCCTTAACTAAAAACTAACTCATTAACAAGGCCCTCCCCAATAGTATGGAGCAGCAAACATATTCCCCCTTTATCAAAAAATAGAATTATGAGTCCCTTGCAAACCATTATCAATGGTTTTCTAGAGATATTTAAATCTAATTTATGTATTACCTTAGACTTATACACTTGTAAATATCCATTATAGATATACCTTTACATTATAAACCTACTCGATGTCAAAAGACTCATGATCACTATTTCTTTGTGCCTAAATTACTTATATTTTACTTCAACCATTTTTATTATAATGACCAAGCCTTATATATTGTGAAAAAAATATAAAATATGGTTTATTATCCTCCATTGATAGATTTGCAATTTTACCTATTTTTTAGCTTCTTGTACACTTGTATCCCATATAAACCCCTATGTCAATACATGTGTCCACATTCTCTAAAAATTGTCCAAAGCAAAAAATTCATCCAATTTACAAAAAAAATTATCCTAAAGTTCAATCAAAGTGATTTAGTGTGATATAATTCCAAAATGGATTTATAAATTTACAAGATCAACGCTCATTCATTCCTCACTTAGCGAACACCAAAAATTCACAAGGTAACATACGAAGAAGTACTCAATCAAACATTCAAGTGAGAAAACATATCATATTCATCCATATTTATAATTCAACCATAAGATTATTATTCTCTCAAGTCTAAAGCATTTGACAAGTAGTTCATGATCCATATTTTTTAAATTATAAGCTAGGTCATTGCATGTCTTTGATTATAAAAAAATACATCCTTGTGTTCAAAAAAGCCAACATGTAGTTGGTAACTACATAAGTATGAGGCACTATTTGGACTATTGGTGATGTAGGAAGAACCCATTGACAAAGGGATCATTGGAAAAACATGACAATATGAGCCAACATACTCATTATTCACAGAATCACTCTAAGGATGAGGAAGCTAGGGATTTAATATTTGATAAATAATAATAGCCTATGTACATGATCTATAGACATCAGAAGAAAGGTCAAAGAAAAATCCAAAGGCTCTAGCTGGTCTTATCCTAATATCTTAAATATTATATATAAGACTCTTGCAATAGTGTTAGATGCTTACATCAATGAAACTATCTAGATCTAACACAAGCATCTGAGGTCAAAGAAAAAATATTTACAAAATCTTATGAATGTTTCAAGATTAGCTTCTACTTCACATTTAGTGTATCTAGATTAAACCTAGATGAGTATAGTAAACAAGTAAAATATTATTTGTTTCAAATTCATTGTAATATCTCTAAATAATATTTTTAGAAATCTTAATTTTATAAATTCAAGATATTATTTATTTGAGTTTTCTATTAATTGTCTTGTTCATTAGGTTAGTTAACCATCATTATGTAAAAGCTCACATAAAACCCCTTAACCCTAAATAACCTCACAAATTTAAATTCACGGTTAAACTCTTGGTGAGCCAAAATTTTGTTCTAAAAAACCTACAGTGACCTAGGGTTTCCTTTTTTTTTTTTCTTATTGCTGATTTCTATTTGAAAATATTTTAAAATCAGATTTCCATTGTAGTAATCATAGATGCATGTATAATTTAGTTTATTTTATAATATGTCATAGTAACCTTTTTTTGTTATACTTCATGCATGGATAAATTAACTAAAAACCTAAGAAAGGATAATAATCAAGTTTAGTTTTACTACTCCTTTTGCAATTTTATAGAGTGGATATCAATATGCCAACAGGCATGTTCCCAATGTTTTATTCCACATAGACCATATTCAAATGACATTTATAATCCCATAAAAATTATTTACTCATGACTTCTAATGGATTTCACATTCTAAAATGTCACAAATCTAAAATGTAAGGGTTACCAACATATCCCACCTCTTTCTGTTATAGAATAGGTTCCTCTTAAGCCTAAACTTTTATCAAATTAAAATGAGACAATCTTATTGACCAATTGAGCAAAAGACATGCTCAAATTTTAATCTTTGAATTCCTAAAGCAATAAAATACCTACAAGGATATTTTATATGAATAAAATAGGGGACATTGAAGTAACGAATGATATTAAAACAAAATATTAAATAGATCTTATGCAATATCTCAAAAACAATGCAAACCTTATTACCTTTAATCCAAAAAATTTATCGTCAAAATATATTATTGCCTTTATTCATAAAAGTGTGTATTCCTAACAAGGAAATAAAAATAATGTCAGTTGATAATGGTTCAGGTATAAACATTTGTGACATGAATTTATCAGCCACCATAGGTATTATAAAAAAAATTCTTCAAAAATTAGATATGCATATCAAAGGATCTGATAGTTCATGTATCCCTCCAATTGGAAAAATATTTTTTGAATCTCAAATTTAATGTGGAAAATCACTTTATATTTTTGACATGGCCTAATAACACTACTAATTATTATAAATTTTTTTTATTAATTTATCCAACATCCACGACATCATGTTTAAACACTAAACTAGTATAACATTTCATGATGTGAAACTAAATAATCCAATGAAACTCATTTTTTAAAGTTAATAATGTTAATGATATGTTTCAATTTTATTTTAGAGGTTAGGTCACCTAAGTTTTCAATTTACATGTTTCATGTGTCAGTTAACGGTGATACATGGTTTTCCCTCCATCACTTCAAAAAGCACTGTTTATGAAGGGTGTTTTCTAAGATTGCCTCAGAGGTATAATTTTGATAAAGGTAAGCTCTGGAGAGATACACAACTAATTAATATCATACATTTAGATATATGTTATACAAATCATCCCTATTTATTTGGATAAATGTACATATTGACTTGTATTGATGAAAATACTACATAGTGCTAGATTTACCTCTAAAAATAAAATTATTGGTTGTAAAAATGTTCATTTAATTCAAATAAATGATAGAGAATCAATTTTTGAATTTTATTGAATGCATGAGAGTAATGTTTTCAAAAAAATTGTTACCAACATAGGATTATATGGAAAATAATAGTTTCTTAAACACCAAATAGGAGAATGGTGGGGCTTAAAGAAATAACATAACCATATCTAAAATGAATATATGTATGTAACATTTTAATATATTAAGATATTTGACTTAATTATTGCAAAGCCACACATCTAATATGTATCTCTGATTATTATTATAATGGCATTGATCTTAAGACAAAACATTAAGGATTTAATTATTAATATTATATATATATATATATATTAATTTTATATATATATATATATATATATATATATGAAATATTTAAGTTACATATAGACATACATATATAAATACATAAATCCTTATGTGTGTATGTTTGTGTGTGTGTATACATAAAAAATTAAAATAAAAAAAATGTCTGCACCCAGACTCTTCTTTTTTGATGCCCAACTTTTGAAAGCATTTAATTTCACCACATGGAAGATGAAGATGTGAATTATTATTTAATTCTAATAATTACGAGGCATCATCACTCATTCAGTAACGCATCCTATGAGAATTGATTAGTAGACAAAATATGATAAGTAAAATACAAAATCCCTAATGTTGATCATCGTCAGTGTCACTGATGAGGTTCAAACTCATATTCAAAGTGTGACAACATCAAAATAGGATTGGGACATTCTATCTACCATTTATGAGGTGAAGAAATAGATGAATATTCTCCATATCTAAACTAAAAAAAGATCTCTCATCACTAGAGGAAGATTATATGGGTGATTCAAAATAGGAACAAGAGAAATATCAACATAAATAGTATCAAAATCTTGACATCCATGAGCTCATAAACACACCATGTCATTTTAAAAACTATGGGACACTAATCCAATTTAAATATAAGTCATCCCCAGAAGTAAGGTCCACTAAGAAGACATAGTTTCCATTAAATAACCCTACCAAAACAAATAGTGTAGGCCAAAAATATATAAACTAGTCAATGATTTTTTTTATTGAAGGCCTCTTCCCCAAAATCCAATAAAACTAGTGATCTAACTCCCTTATCTTGTTCCATGGAATAAATGTTTTCATTTGAAATCTCCATCTCAAGAATCACTATGGAAATATTGATCCCTAAATCACATAAGGAAAAAGATAAAACATACACCTTAAATATGTTAGCTAGATCTAGATCCAACATAAAATCATCCAAATTCAACCTAGAAGAATATTTAAGAACTTGCTCGCTTTTACACTCTTCCCTACCTAAGCTTATGGAGAGAGGGCAATATACCAAAGTTGCAATGGTGGAATTTTACTAAGGTTACATTATTAAGGGAAAAGGGGCTAATATTATGTTATGATTTAGTTAATACTTAGAATAGAGCTAGATAAGTTGAAATTGGCTATTAACATGTAACTCAAGGGTGAACATTTGGTAGTGGTAGTGTATAAGGTGGTATTGGTAGTATATATTGTTTATAACGTATTTTTATTAGTGGTGTTGTTTAAATATTTTTCTTTAGTCATTAGTTATGTGTTTTTCACTTTTAGTTCTATATTATGTGTTTCTATCCCATGAAATTTACTTTTATTTAGTATTAATAACACACTAGTAGAATTCTATTCATTTTCCATGTGTTTATTAGGTTTTAATGGTTGAAAACAAGTTTAAATATGTTTAAAATATGTTACTTATGTTTTTTTTATTTCATTTAATTGTTTTTCCTTATATATGTTGTTTAGCTTTCTTGGGTGTTAATTTAAGTCATTGAAAAAGATAATCCTACATTCATGAGGATGTGAGGAGATGTCTATCTTTTGCATATATATGTACCCTTACTAAAATATATTTGGCTAATGATGTTAATACTAATAATTGAATATTTAAATTATTGAACACTTGTTTATTCTTTCTCTTATTTTTTTTCACTTCTACAACAAGTATCTCTTATGCATAATTTCTTTTTATATATTATAGAGATTTATGTATCATGTTTAATCAAACCTCAATTCTTAATTATGGACTAATCTAACATGGTATAAGATCAAGGTTTATATTAAGTGAATTCCAAAATTCTTAGTTAAATCTTAAGTTTCATCTTACATGTAACAAATATGTCATTCATTGACCTAGTACATTGAAGCTTTAATATTTCTCAGATTTATCTTTTCATCTAAGGTCCTTTATTGATCCTATTTCATAAAAAGAACAAGGTATCTCTTGTTAGACATCTATCATCTAGTAGGTTTTCATGAAAAATGTTTTATGCCATTAGATTGAAAATTTGTGGAAATCCTAGGATTAGTTATAAATATGACCTAATTTTATGATAGTTAATTTCATCCATTTCTAAAGGGTTTGAAGGAATTTTCCATGATTTTGTGTAAATTTTTACTATTAGGGTCTCTAAGGAAAAATAAATTTTTTATTTTCTACTAGATCTAAAGATTCTATATTTGGCATAATTTTTATACTTACTTGCAATACTTCCCTAGGAATTCCATCTACTCAAACAACCCCTAGACTCAAGAACTAATAAAGAAACTATCAGATGTGAGAGTGACTTCATTATTTATCAATCCCAACAATTGATTTGTCCTTGACTACCTTATTAGCCCCTAATACTAAAACATTAGACATCTCCAACACCCAGTGAAGGACCTATAATTATGAAATCCTAACTACTAATTCCCCAAATAATTTTGTCATCTGGATTGCTGACAATTGACCTGCCTTTGATGTGTAAAGCTAGGATGATAGAACTACCTACACTATCATCACCCTCCAAAAGTCTAATGATTATAAGAGGGGAGTCCATCTCTGAGGTAAATTATTGATAACTTCATGAGGGGAATACATGTCCTATTAAAAATATTTATGAATATTAGAGGTATATTGTAGTCCAATGCAAAAAATTTGATCACTACAAAAAGAGTTTTTATTTATACATAGGTGCATTCTAGTCCTATAAGTTAGACATGATGGCCAGAGGTTTATATTATATTTGGGGCCTATTGGTTATATTAACAAACACACCAAAGGTTACATCCTCAAGGGGAATCATTCATTCTAAGCCTTAATTCAATTGGTCATATGTGAGTTTAGCCATTAGTCACAACTAACCTTAGGGGGATAATTTTTTCCATGAAAAGTTTTCTTAAAATATATTTCTACCCAAAATAATTTTAATGTGCAGACTTATATTTGAACAAAAATTTAAACTCATACAATTCTCAATGTATAGATCCTTTTAAAGTGTTCATTTCTTAATTTGTGAATTTTTTCAAACTCTATGCATTGGCTTTATGCTCAAACTATGTAAAATTAATACTAATGAGCCTAAGTATTATCAATATAAATAAAAATATAAAATTCCAATATTATGAATTATAACAAGTATTGATTTGTATTGAGTAATTCAAGTAACTACAAATTATGTATAAATAAGCCTCAACTTATAATTGATGTTGACATACAAAATTCAAAACCTTAAAAATAAATAAAACTAGACTTGTTATTTTTAGCACTTGATATTTTTAGAAAGTTTCACATTAAAGCACGTGTAGATCTAAAAATCCCTAAACATAAACTAAATAATTAAATTAACCTATCAAATTAATTTCAACTGATGTTTAATTTGGGTTAAAAAAATAAATAATTTAGAAATTTAGAAAAAACCTAAGAATAAAATTTAAATGCAATTTCAAACCCTCAGATGGTCACATATAGCCTCCAATAAATATTGAAAATGTATGGCATTTAAATTCTTAATAAGGTCATTTTGGCGTAAAGATGAGATCAAATAGAAGTATAAATCAAAAGTTATGGCCTCCTCAAATTCACCCTTTTTTATGCAAGAAGACCTCTATAGATTTAAGGGATTTCATATCTTCTATTTTTTTCCCTAATTATTTCATCACATACTTCCTTTCTGTATCGTGGATCAAATCATGTTTCACTTCTTATGCCATTTAACTATCATGAGTAGAAAACCAAAGTTTAAATCCTCTTTAAGAGTAAAGTCTTAAACTAGATCACTATGGGTATATAATAAGAGCCAACATTTGTAACAGAGAAGGTCAAGTAGTTTAACAGAAGTGAAAAAGTCTATGGTTTATTATATTTGTCTATGTCCCTTGACATGTTATTTCATATTGTATTTATAACTTTTCATAATGATACATGGACCACATTAGAAAAACTCTTTGGGAGATAGGATAAAATAGGGGATCATGATTTGGAGAATGAACTCATTAGCTTGAGTATAGGTAACTTAGACTCTATATATAACTTATTCACTAAATTCAAATCACTTAGGTTGTAGTTGAACTTATGCAACATTAATAAAAATTATGATCAATTGATTCTTTCCATCTTATCCAAATTGGGCTCAAACTATTCTTTTTTTCTACCTTCCATACCACTAAGTGTGCCCTTGGAGTTATATGTCATCCCTAGATTTTTTTGGTGCTAAAATGGCATTGGAGTAAGACAAGATTATTTACATGGATACACTAAATTTATATTAATCACATACTTTAATTTTAAGTTATGACAAACATAAGGCTTCCATTAGTAATGATAAAAAATAGGACGAGAAGAACCCATAGTAAAGAAAGGATCAGAAATCAAATACTAAGTGTAAAGTATCAAAAGAGTCCTCATCTTCATATGAGAAGCCCAAGAAATAGTAAATTACGTGTGCCTACTGTAATAAAATATGGCATGATAAAACCAAACATATGAAGAATTGGATAGACCAACTGATTAAGATTCTTGAGAAGCACAATATTGGTATCCCTAATTCTTCCAATTAGAGTTCATCACCATATGAGTCTTTTAAGGCTGAGGACAATAGTAAGGGTAAGATATTTGCTACATTTTCATCATAGTATTTTTCTTGAATAATTTATTTTGGTGCCTTGTACCACATGTGGCTTTATCACAATACATTTCATGTCCTTGGAACCTTATTCTATGATTTTTATTTTATTGGGTGATGATACTTTTGAAAAAGTTAACAAGAGAGTATATCTGAAATTGAAGGATGGGACATTTTAAGGTATTTTATGTGTTCCTTCATTATCCACCAATCTCATATATTTTTATTAGATTACTCACATCAATTCATGAACAAGAGTTGAGTTCACACCTAATTCTATTGTTATTACGTAATTAGATAATGACTCTAAAGTTGTATTTAGAAAGCAGATCACTAGTCACAATTATATACTTTATCACATTTTGTTCAAGATCAAACCTTTATATCATTATTAGTTCATTCAAATGGGGTGATTAAATTATGGGATAAGTGATTCAACCATCAAAACTATTGAGATCTAGATTAACTCAATCATAATGACATGAATTTAGGGTTGTCATGTGTTTAATTTTCTAATAATGTTTCCATACTTGGTAAGAATGTTAAAGATAAGTATGAAAAAGGCAAATCATGGACATCTACATAGATATTAGAACTAATTCACAGTGACATTGTTGGTCAATTTTCATCAACTTCATTCAATAGGACTAAATAATAATTACCTTCATTGATGACTTTTTAAGGTATACTTGGGTGTATTTTATTAATCATAAAATTGAGGTCTTTGATGCAGCATGTTTGACATAGATACTAAAATATAATTTATGTAGTACTTTAGTCTTGTACAGATGAGAAATATATAATAGTGATGTTCCTTTCAGTTATATACATGCCCATTGTTTATAGTCTCATGTTCACTATTTGTTTGTGCCTAAACTGCTTATATCTTATTTTTACCATTATTATTCTAATGACCAGACCTTTTATATGTGAAAAAATCTAAACTTGATTATTACCCATTACTATCAGTTATATACCTATACCTATTTTATAGCTTCCTAGATACTTGCATCTTAGACATACACCTACATCGATGCAAGTGTTCACTTTTCCTACAAAGTGTCTAGCGCCAAAAAGTCTCACAATTCTTAAATGAAATGTATACTATTTCTTTGTGCCTAAATTACTTATCTAATAATTTGAGAATATTTTTTCTATTGACCAAGGATTCTATATTGTGAAAAATGATCTAAACTTAATTATTATCTTTCAATGCCTATTGTGTAATTGTACCTAATTTTTAGCTTCCTATACACTTGCATCCCATATAAACACCTATATCAACATAAGTTTCAACATTCTCAACAAATTATTGAAAGCAAAAAATTCTTCCAATTTACAAATGAAAAGTATCCTAAAGGTTAGTCTAATTGATTTGGTGTGATATATTTCCAAAAGGGATTTATATAATTACAAGATCAACCCTCATTCATTCCTCACCTAACAAATCCCTAGAATTCACAAAGCAACATACCATGAAGTTCTCAATCATATACTTATGTGAGAAAACACATCGTATTTATCCATATTTCTAATTCATCCATAGGAGTAATATTATCTCATGTCTGAAGCATTTGAAGAGTAGTTTATGAGCCATATTTTCCAACATATAAGCTAGATCATTTCATGTCTTTGCTTATCAGAAAATTACATTCTTGTGTACAAAAAAACCAACATGTAGTTGGTAACTACATAAATATAAGGCACTATTTGGAGTATTGGCTATGTAGGAAGAACCAATTGACAAAGGGGTCTTTGGTAAAACTTTACACCATAAGCCAACAAAATCATTATTCTTAGTCATTCTAAGGATGGGGAAGCTATGGTTTTATAATTTGAAAAATAATAATAGCATGTGCACATCATCTATAGACATCAAAAGAAAGATCACTAAAAACCTAAAAGGTTCTAAATGGTCTTATCATAATATCTTCAATATTATATATAGGACTCTTGAATTAATTTTAGAAACTTACATCAATACAACTATCTAGATCTAAAACAAGCATCTTAGGCCATAGAAAGAATATTTACAAAATCTTATGAATGTTTGAAGATTAGCTTCTAGTTCATGTCTAGTTTCTTCTAGATCAAACTTGCATGAGCATAGTAAACTAGTCAAATATAATTTGTTCCAAATTCATTTAAATATTTATCAATAGTTGTATATTACTATTTTTAGTAATCTTAATTTTATAAATTTAGGGTATTATTTTTTTAAGTTTTCTATTAATCTGCTTGCACATTATATTAGTTCATCATCCTTGTTTAAAATTTTATGTAATACCCCTTTACCCTAGATAACATCGTACAAATAAATTTAGGGTTAAACATTTGGTGGACCCAAGTTTTGTTCTAAAAACCCTACATTGACCTATGGTTTCCTATTTTATCTCTTATTTCTCATTTCTAAATTGAAAATATTTTCAAATCAAATTTCCATTGTACTAATCATATATGCATGTATCATTTATTTCATTTTATAATATGTCATAGTAAACTTTGTATGTTATACTATATACATGGCTAAATTAAACAAAAACCTAAGAAAGGATAAGAATCAAGTTTAGTTTTACTACTCCTTTTGCAATGTTGTAGTGCCGATATTCATATGCCAACAAGCATGTTCCCAACCCTTTATTCCACCTAGATCATATCCAAATGACATCTACCATCCCATATTAACTATTTACCCATGACTTATAATGTATTTCACATATGACAACGTCACTACTCAAAAAGGTAAGGTTACCCAACTTACCCCAGCTCTTCTTGTTATAGATTAGGTTCCTCCTAAGCCTAAACTTTTTATTAAATCAAAATGATACAATCTTGTTAAACAATTGAGTAAAATACATGCTAAAATTTCAATCCATAAACTCCTATAACAATAAAATACCTACAAGGATATTTTTTATGAATCAAATAGGGGACATGCAAGTAACAAATGCTATTAATCCAACATATTATATAGATCTTATGTAATATCTTAAAAACAATGCAAACCTTATTACCTTTGATCCAAAATATTTACCATCAAAATATATTATTGCCTTTGTTCATACAAGAGTGTATACCTCACAAGGGAATCAAAAGAGTGCTAGTTGATAATGGTTCTGGCATATATATTTGTGGCATAAATTTATTAGCTTTCATGTGCATTATAACAATTCTTCTTCAAAAATTAGATATGCATTTTCAAGGATCTGATAATTCAAGTAACCCTCCAATTGGCAGCATATTTTTTAAATCTAAAATTTAACATAGAAAATCACTTTACAATTTTGACATGGCCTGATATCACTACTAATTATTACAAAATATTCTTTTTTAATAATTTTTCCAACATCCATGATAACACTTTTAAAGGCTCAATAGATAAAATATTACATGTAACATAGAAAAGACATGGCTAAACTAGTATAACATTTCATGATGTGAAGCTAAATAATCTCACAAAAATCCTTTGTGCAAGTTAATAATGTTAATGACGTGTTTCAATTTTATTCAATAGGTTAGGGCACCACAATTTTCAATTTACATAGTTCATGGGCCACTTAACGATGATACATGGGTTTCCCTCCATCACATTGGAAAGAGGCGTTTGATAAGGACATTTGCTATGAAAGCCTCATAGGGATAATTCTGATAAAGTCAATCCGTGGAGAGCTATACAAGTACTTGATATCATACATTTAGACATATGTTACATGAATCATCCCTATTTATTTGTATAAAGATACATATCAACTTGTATTGGTAAAAATATAAGATATTGTTACTTTTAATTTCCTACCTTCGGGATAAAAGCCTTTTTTGGATACCTAGAGGATTCAAGGAGGCAAAGTGATCCTTCAAATTAGAATCAATCTCCTTCATATTCTTTACTATCTTTTAGAATGATTCTCTACCATTGACTTCGTTTCCCTCCGCTGGTGGATAGAAGTAATTCAATCGTTGAGCGCAAGATTCTCGATCAATAGAAAATCATAAATTAGATTCCTATCATCCTCCAAAATTGCACTTAACGATTTCAGCAAGATGTTCAGCCTATCACCAACATCTAAACTCAGAGCTAGAGCAAAAGAAGACGCAAACTTTGGATGAAAGACTGTTAGCATAGCCATTAGTATTGCATTGTTTAGTTAGCGTCAGATAGATAGCGTCTAGTAGAAAGTTTTGTAACAGTTGTGATTTACAGTTGTAATAACCATTTTATGTATGTATTTATTCACCATGTTGTTAATGAATAGATATCATCGAAGCATTCTCAATATCGAATCTGCTATCAGAGCAGTGCCAGGGAAAGATGCACCGTGGAAGTTGCCTAGGGAAAGTGCGACGCGCAGGAGAAGTGTTAGAACCTTACCAGAGATGGACAGCCTGAGCCGATGGCAAGGAAATCAGATGCTCGGAGATGAAAGAACCTAGAGCGACGCCTGAGACAAAGTGAAAGTCCGAATTAAAGTGCAAGAAGCGTGGATGCAGTCAGAATGATACATGGCAGAAGAAGAAGACTAAAGCAGTCTGATCGAAGCATTCCATTGGTTTCATCTGACCGATCGGCCAAGAAGCGTGTTGTTCGTAGAACCACCAGAAGAGTCCGTTGAAGTTTCCATGGAGCAAAGCAGACGAGCTTTCAAGAGATAGACGCTGAAGCGGAACGCTGGACCGTAGTGTGAGTGTTCAAAGCCAAAGCGACATACGCTGAATGTGTGCAGCATAGAGAGCAAAAGCAAAAGTGGTGTGTTTGAATGAGTTCCACCAATTGCACTGGTTTTTATTATGATCTGCAAGATGCCCTCCGGAATATTGGAAATCTTCAACTGAATGAACTATTCACCAAGGCTTACTCAACTATTTTCTGTTCGATGTGAAGTATCAGGCACAGAAAATTAGCACAAAGCTCAATGAAGGCTACGACGTAGATGATGATTGCGAAGAGAAATGCCCACACAAGCATCCACGTCTAACTACACAAGCATACGGAGCCCACTTCCAACCCATTTTTTGTCTTTGAAAAAAGTACACTTGTTTATACATAAAACAATTTTGAAGCAATAAATACTGTTTTGATTGTCAAATCTTGTAGAAATAAATAAAAATAAAAATGTTTGTACCCAGACTCCTCTTGTCTAATGCCCAACTTCTTAAAGGGTTGAATTTCACCACATGGAAGATAAAGATGCAAATGATTCTTCAATTCAAAGAATTATGGGGCATCATCACTAGTGCAGTGACCTGTCCTGCCAGAATTTATGAGCAAATAAAATACAAGTTAAATGCAAAAGTGACGATGCTCATCACATTCAGTGTCACTAATGAGGTTCAACTTCATATTCAGGATGTGACAACATCGAAAGAGGCTTGGAACATTTTGTCCACCATTTATGAAGTGATGAACAAGATGAAGATTCTTCATCACCAGTCCAATCTTCATACTTTTAATATGAAATATGGAAAGAATGTTGAGGAATTATTATGTCAGGTAGAAAAACTAAGAACAAAATTAGTTTTAGTTCGAGAAATGATCAAGGATAAGTTGTTGGTTCTGATCACATTGAGAGCTCTCCCCTCTCAATTTCGCAAATTCATCATGACACTGAACATCACAAAGCAAGTAATGTCTTTCAAAGAACTAGTGAATTTGCTTCAACAAGAAGAATCCATCTAGTCTATGTAAGAAGAGTTTGAGGATAAAGCGCTGATTTCTAAGCAATGTGGTTCAAAGTTACCGATACGACCACCAAAGTAGTCACAATAATAGCATAAATCTAAGAAGGCAAAAAATTCGATGTCATATATTCTAGACCAATACACATGATACTGACAGCTACAGGTATATTGTCTTGAGACAAGGCTCTTCCAGTCAATACGGAACATCTAGTCAAGATGTTTCACATAAGTCCAAATGACATCCTTGAGGATAGAAGTAGCATAGACATATAGTGGAATAAAATCAACAGGTAGATGAATTTGAAGAGGAGGTACCCTTAAAAGTAGAGTTCAGTGGTAAATATAAGGACATAGTTCTTATCTCCCAAACATTATCACAAACGACCAAAGTTTGGTTGATCGAATCTAGTGCTATCAATCATATGACAAGATGTAAGGAACTTTTTGGTTTACAAACAAATCAACCCAATAGAGATCTAGCTCAAATTGTAGATGATAAAGAGTATGCTCCGTAAGGAATTAATACTATCACTATTTCTCTTAGGATGTGAACCTGTAATCTCAGAAAGACATTGTATGTCCCTAGACTGACAACAAATATTTTGTCTGCAAGTTAGCTCTTAATTCATAAGTTTAAGGTAGAATTGATTATTAAGAATGACACAAAATTCTATCTCGTTTCACAAGAAGGTCAGGTCATTGCTAGAATTTTTTTGAAGGATCAATTATTTTACCTAGATGTAGTTTCATCCCATGTTACTATCTCTAACTCTATGGTAGAATATACTACATTATGGCATTATTGATATGGCCAGTTTTCTACTAGTTCTTTATACCAGCTTAGCTCTAAAGACATGGTCTATGGAATTCCCTAGTTGTCTCATTTTTTACCTGTATGCCATGGATGCCTTGATGGAAAACAACATAGGGGTTAGTTTGAGTTGAGTTCCTCACAAGTTAAGGATTATCTTGATGTGGTACATATTGATCTGTGCAGACCCCTACCTGCTTCTTTCCAAGGATTCAAGTACTTCTAGTTGTTCATTGATGATTTCAATCACAAGACATGGGTGTTTTTTCTCAAGAAGATTGAAGCCTTCACACATTTTAAGGTCTTCTGCCAAATTTTTGTCACTCAGTCAGGAAGGCATCTTCAACTCCTCTACTTAGATCGAGGGGGAATTTAAGTAAAATTAATTCTTGGCATTCTTGTAGCAACATGACATCAAAAATCACCTAACTTCTCCCTATACACCTGAACATAATGGAATACTAGATTGACATAATTATTTAGTCATGAAGATGGCTCATTGCATGCTTTCCACTGTGAATTTGGATGCACCATTCTATGAATAAGTAGTTCAGACAGTTGTATATCTTCTGAACAAAGCACCTATAAAGATATTGTAAGACAAGATGCTAGAAGATGTATGGAGTGGTCAAAAACCTTTGATCTCTCATCTTAGAGTATTTGGTTATATATATTATATGCATAACCCTAGTAAAAAGATGAAGAATATTGAACCAAAAACACACTAATGCCTTCTATTAGGGTCTCATAGATTTTGAGACATAGAAGATATATAAAAGTTGAGATGTGGTTTGTGACAAGTCATCATTTGACTCATTGCCATAGAAGGAATCAAAACATGTTACCTTTCATAGATTGTTTCCATAGTTAGATGATGAGAATGAAGAATTTTATCACAAACAAGGTGAGCTACAAGGATAATTGCTCATTGATCTTATAAATCTGTAAGACAATTATTCATCAAATTAGTAGAAGCATTGATGTCTAAAATAGTTAGACAAAACCATTAGGGTCTCATTTTTTAACTCTAATCAAGAAACTTCATTAAGATTTTGTATAAGAATAAAAGAGAGAAATGAAATTAATATTACACTTATGAATTCAATAGTTGACTACATCAAAATAGAGAAATTTGAAAGGGTTTATGTCAACCTCAATAGAAGAAGGCCATGGATGATGAATATGATGCCTTCATCCAAAATTATACTTGGGAACTTGTTGATATACCTATAGCAAATAAATCTATTGGTTTTAAGTGGATTTTCAATATAAAATACAAGGAAAATAGATCCATTGACAAATAAAACTAACAAATTATTGAAAATGGATATGCTCAGCAAGAAGGAATCGATTATGAGGAGACCTTTGTACCCACTGCTAAGATCAAGACCATCAAACTTGTTTGAAAATTTGTAACATAAAAGGGATGGAAGTTTCAATAGATGGATGTGAAAATTGCATTCTTGAATGGTGATCTCAAATAAGAATTGTACATGACCTAGCTAGAAGATTTCATTGACAAACAACATCTAGATAAGGTATGTCATATAATTAAGTCACTTTAAAGACTTAAGAAAGTACCAAGGGCATGATACATTAAGATAGATGATCATATATTGTATAATTTATTCATTTGTAGCCCCTCAAATACAAATTTGTATATCAATAAGGTAGGCACATATATTGTCATTCTAGTTTTTTATGTGGATGATCTTATGATTATAAGAAGTTTTGATAATCTTGTTAAAGATGTAAATAATGACTTTAATAAATCCTTCGATAAGACAGACTTGGGGCTGATTCATTATTATTTTTGCTTGGAAATATGGCAAAAGAAGAATCATATTTTTTTCTCATAGATGAAATATTCCAAGATACTCTTTTATAAATACAGTGTGATAGATTATAAGCCAATGTCAACTCTGATAGATAAAGGTTTGAAACTATCCTAATTTTAGGCTTCACCACAAGTATATGAAACTCACTATAGGAATCTTGTTGGGAGTACAATTTACATGACTTATATCAGACCAGACATATGCTTTCTTGTCAACTATCTTTTGAAATTCATATAAGAGCCAAAAAAAGTATCGTTAGGTTTCATTGAATCAAATTTTGAGATATGTCTATGGTATAGTAGATTATGGTTGGGAATACAAGTAGAACTCAAATTTATTCTTGTAGGGTTACACAAATTCAAACTCTATTGGATCTTTTGATGATAGGAAACCAAATTTTAGATATATATTTCATCTTAGATTTGGACCAATTTGATGGATTAGTAAGAAGCAATTTATAGTTGATCTCTCATCCACATAGGTAGAATACCATGTTGCATGAGGAGTCATGAGTGAAGCAATTTGGTTACATCACATTTTGTCAAATATAAACAATCCTAAAGAATAAACACCAATACTATTTTGTGATAATCAAGGTGTGTTAAAACTTTTCAATAATATAATATTTCATGAGAGGACCAAACACATTGAGGTCTAGTGCCACTATATTCGAGAACAAGCCTTGAAATACCAAATTCAGCTCCAATACTACCCAATAGATTGAAAGATAGCAGATATTCTCACCATATCACTTGGTAAGGTGAAATTTGATATATTTTAGGGGTATATTTATAAAAGAATGTAATAAAGGGGTAATTCTAGTTTAACCATAAGTATTACATTATTTAGTTAGCATTAGTTAGGTGGCACCTAGAAGATAGTTTTATAATAGTTGTGGTTAATGGTTGTAAGAACCATTTTTCGTATGTATTTATTCACCTTGTTGTTCATGAATAGATATAATTAAAGCATTCTTAGTCTTCAAATACTGATTCACCATCCAATAGATGCATATAATTAGACTCCTAAAGATGATAAAAAATTAGACTAACAAGAAGATCATGAACTGTGATGTGTATCAATTTCCAAGATGACAACCAAAGTAGAGGGATGTGCACAAGAAGAGATTTAAGGTATGTTATTCCTTATGTTTGAGACATAGTCGATGGTATTCTTCTTCCATAAAATAAATTAGGATAGCCTAGAGATTGAGGGTCTAGATGAAGAATAGTCTAACACAAGATGCCCTGATTGATTACACCTAAAGCAATGGAAATGTAATCCTTCAAATTATATATCTCAATATTATATATTACAGAATGGGCATGGATAAGTTAACCATCTCATGAACCCACATATAATTCTTATACTACAAGCATGAATCACAATCAACATTGATTAATTGGCCTACCTTGGATATCATATTCTAAATTAAAAAAGGATCTCTTATCACCATAAAGAATATTATATAGGTGAAACAAAATTGTAACAAGAGAAACAACAACAAAAATGGAATTAAAATATTGACATATATGAGCTCA
This sequence comes from Torreya grandis, assembly GCA_037957365.1. Taxonomy (NCBI): domain Eukaryota; kingdom Viridiplantae; phylum Streptophyta; class Pinopsida; order Cupressales; family Taxaceae; genus Torreya; species Torreya grandis. The sequence continues at coordinate 2,377,683 of JARHVA010001613.1, forward strand.
AAAACACACAAGGACATCCAAAAAACCATGGGCCACTAATCTAAATCAAATCTGAGTCATTCTCAAAATTAAATTCCACTAAGAAGACATAGTTTCATATAGGTAACACCTCCAAAAAAAATACCATAGGCCAAGGATCTATAAACTAGTAAATGATTTTTTCCATTGAAGGCTCTTACCCAATATCCAAAAAAAATCAATCTAACTTCCTTATCTTGTTTTATAGAATAAATGTTTTCATTTAAAACATCCATCTCAAGAATTAATTTAGAAAGCTTCACCACTACATCACACAAATAAAAAGAGAAATATTTCACCTAAAGAATGTCAGCTAGATCTCGAGCAAACATAGAATCATCTTGATTTACCTTTTAACGATATTTAAGAGCCTGATCACTTTTACACTCTTCCCTACTTAAGATTATGGAGAGAGGGCACTAGACCGAATTTGGAGTGGAGGGAGGGATAATGTGAATAAGCCACTCTATATAAAAATAATTACATAAATGGAAGGAATTCATGACATTAGATTCTATAGAGGAAGAGAAAGCCTCAAGCACTGCTATATGCCTCCCTTGGATGATATCCCCATTAATTTTACTATTCACAAAGTTTTTGCCCCCATTAGATACCAAGCACATTTTTAACCACCATGTACCACCAATATCCAACTTCATATGAAATCACTTTCTACCTCCACCTTATTCCTTCAATCATCCTTTTCTTTAAGCTTGAGATCACCTTAATAGTAGTCTTCATGATACAATTCATGTCACCTTATTTTAGGTGATAAATTTATACTTTGATTTTGTATGTCATTCCATCTTTTGCTCCTAATTTGTTTGATTTCACATTCCTAAAGGGTTGAGCTTAACTAGCACACACAAACTATTTGAGTGTTGGCATCACACTCCATAGACCCACCATGCTAGACATTTCAATTTTACATAATGACTTCATCATTACTGCCAAGCTTGACTGATTATCTCTGAGAACTAGCACTACCAACAAAACCCATGACTATGAATAAAACAAATATGCACAACATAAAATGTGACTACCTATATTTGTCTTGTAAAAACCTATAGTATCTCATTTCAAATAAGTCGTTAGAAATTAGTGATAGAACATTTTAAAACATTTATCATCCCCTACATTTCCCATAAGCTACTCATCATTTGAGAGAAGGAGAAGGATTATGCTAGGTGTACTGATAGTCATTTTTGTTCAACTGTCTACATTTAAGCTTCACAAGATCAAATGTTTTCCTTTCATTCCTTCAATAACAAAATATCATGGTCAATTATATTTCTATCAAAAATCATCTCTTCTAATTGATATTCTATTTTTTCATTAATTGACCACATTATAATGCATTACTCAACCCATGAGATTGTAATTTCAATCTTATACAAGGTATACCACCATAACGAGTAGCTTGGATAAAGAAGTTAGAATTTTAGCCTCTTATTTTAATATTACATTGAAAAGTCCATTTTCATACATATTCATATCATAATTAACCTCTCCACTTGTGTCAAGTATTCAATTTCTACATTCCATGGATTCCCATTTATTACCTATCAATTTTGTCTCAATTAAAAAAAATTGCATGGATTAGTCCGTGGTCATTTTGTCTCAATTGGAGTCTTCTACATGAGGTGTTGGACATCATAAACAACATTTTATACTTTCCTAATATAAATAAAAAATGGATATCAATGATAAAACATTAGCAACATTGAAATCATAAAAAGAAAAATAAAAAATTATAAACATGACAAATCTACAAGATGCATATATCAAATCAACACATGGTATAATAACATAGGAACATTATCAAGAAAAGTTTTATTTCATATAATTTATACCTCAGAACAATGCCATGTCTACTATTAAAGGACTCCAAAAAAAGTAGTTGTAGATTAAAATTGATAAACTTACATTTTAATGATAATTTTTCTCTTTAATAACATGCGAGTAAGGGGAAAAGAAGCAAGAAGCCCTCACTTTCATAGTAGGGCTTGAACATAAGAACTATAAGGCTAAGTGATAGATCAAGGAGGAAGATATTCATGTAGTAAATAAATGGATAGGATTTTCTACTAGTAGTGGAGTAGTAGTATTGGAAATTCATCTTCAATATGAGACTTGGGAGGTTGTAAAAGGTTTGGAGAGACAGGGAGTTGCAATCTTGTGAGGATCTGAGTAACAAAACAAAACTTACACCTTTGGTTTCTAATCACAAAGATAAGATTTGGAAGTATCTATCACTTACATTAAAAGGATGAAATGTTATATTTTCATGTTTGGGATGGTATGAAGATTGGTGATGATAAGTAATTTATGCATGAATCCACTTAGAACTCTCAAACCATTTTTATCATAGAAGAAGAGGATATTATCAACATATTTGTAGGGAAATGGTTCATGATTGGTAAAATTAAGTATTGGGTTGTGGATAATTGGTGAAAGGATATTTAAGTCAAATTCATGTTGAAGGGTTTATTTATTACCATCTTCCCCAATTTAGATTAACGAAAATAGGGTTTAAAATCATTCTTTCTAGTCCATGAGAGATGTTAGTCTATGGCATCAATGTTAGAAACAATATTTTGATATCTTTTCAGTGTAACATTGTAGTTACCTTATTTTGTTAAGACTTTATATCCTTCCATTTGAATATTAAGGGTTTGAATGCCTTTCATCCTTAGTAATTTTCTTAGGTTCTTTTTTGGAAATTGACCCTAATATAGAGACAAGAATTTTGGCCTCTTATACAAGAATTAGGATTTTAATTAATTTCAATTTTTCCATTCCAAAAAACATTCTCATCAAAACTCATGGACAATCCTAGTCCTAATCAGTTGAAATTAAATATATTAATTTTAGGTGTTTTAATTGTATATATATTGGCCACTCTTAGAAGTTTTGTAATAAAACCTAGATAGTTCCATTTACCAATGTGGGTTAGGCTTGAAAGGTTCAGAAATTAGTTTGATCCTTTTCCAAGGCTTTTTAATTAAAAAATTATGGAAATTTTTGGTCTAAGATGGTAGCTCAAAATCTTGAAAGGAAAGGGAAGAATGTGGTTTTAGACTAGATTCATTTTCATCATAATTTGACTACTCCTTCCCTTAACAAATATGTCTCTCCAAAATCCTAAGGTAATTTGGTATTTATTACAATTCTACCAAATGCCTCTTGAATCGAAAGTTTGGAAATAGAGGCCCTACTAGATGATTTAACTATTTTGGAAATATTGGAGTATTATTTCTAATTTAGTTAAGGGTCTGCAATAGATAAATAAATAACTAATATTTGGATACTTAAGCTATTGATTTATATAATTTTATTGTAATTTAAACCTTTCTAAAAATAGTAAAAAGCTAGAAGAAATTTAACTTATCTTAAACAAGACTGAGATGGCTGAGATAAAAGTTGGTACTAGATATGTAGGACTATGACACTATCACAAATCAAGATCTAAATTTCATTAAATGAAAGGATAAGAGCATTGAAAATATGACACTTTAAGGTCTGGTGCTATAGTCTAGGTCCTACTGCAATTGTCTAAACTAGTTACAAAGATCTGAGTTTTATGGGTTTTGTCTACTGTCCCCGTATTAGTCTACTTATAAAATTTCAATTCTTAAATATTGATGAATCTCTTTTTAGAGTTGATTTAATATCTAACCTTAGATCTTCATTATGCTTGAAATTGAATGAAAACTTTGAGAAGCATGAGGGTTAGTGTGTGTAAGATAAATTGAACATGTATCCACACCCCTTATGTAGGCATGTTTCCTACATATCAATACTCTGAAGAGGGATAAAACCATAAGTAATTCTTTCACTTGATGTGATTTGTGCAATAGTGTAATGAAGATGTAAAAATGATAAATTGGGTGTGTTTGAGGTGGTTGGGGATTGGTGTGAGGGTTTTAATATTATGGTGGATGTATTAGTTAGATGTATGTAGAGAATTAAGAAGTTTGCCTTAGTGGTTTTACTTATATTCTTTCTTGCTTTTGAAATAATTGCCAACCCCTTCTAAACAATCTTTGAATGGGTTTTCATATAGATCTATTGGTCATGGGTTAGATGCATTCACACTAGGTTGATGTAATGAAAAACAAAAATCAAGAAAAAATGGTCACCTGGGATCGAAAGGTGATTGGATAGGAGTGTTAGAAATGGGACACCCTAAGGTTCATTCCTATAGTCCAACTTTAGCACTATTGTCTTGAGGGTACAGGATTGAGGGTGATGGATTTGTCTTGGCAAAAGTAGCCTGGCTATGTTGGAATCATGTCTCAAAGGTCTATAGATGACTGAGAATCAATAGAAAGGTTGATAGAAGGGTCATGAGAGCATAAAAGAGGGAACTATGGGTTTGGTGTCATAAGCCACACTCAAACTACCAATTTTAACATTTTATATGACTACATTTACCCTTTTTAATTATCATGATGTAGTAAAGTGAAATACTAGGATAAAGGAAAAGTAGAAAGCATACATAAACTTACCTGCAAGGGTGAAGCCCATGAAGCTGTGTGATGTTAGGTGAACATAGAGAGAGCACATCATGAAATGTAAATTTTCAAAATAAAATAAATATTATATTATTTCTTACTAGATATGCTATATCTAAAATATGAATGTACAAAAGCTAGGTAAGAGAGAGAGGAAGAGAAAGGAATGAATACACCTCATTGAGTATGCAAACGAGTACAAAACTTGTTGTGATGATGGGTGATATTAGATATGTGTTGGGTATGTGTTTTACCAAGAGTAATATCATGAATAGAGTAGAGTGCTCAATTCCCTAAGAGTGGCTCAAAAATGTAAAGACTATCCCTTTAGCTCTATCATCACCTAATAAATGAAGATATGTGATCATGTGTGTATTAATTAATGTTTAGACTATGTGTCTAATCCCTCTAAGTATGTGGCTTAAGAATATAAAGGCTAGCTAGACCTTTAGCTCAATCATTGCCCTATTAAGTGAAGCTATAAATTGATATGAGTATGAATGTGTGCCATATGAGGTGGTTCTTGAAGCCCATGAATGCAATATAACTTGACAATGTGGCATGGATAGCTAAATGTGTACTAGAAACTAGGCCAATCTTGGACAAATCCCAAAAAGGTAGAGATTAGGCTTGTATGAAATCCACTCTAAAACTAGAAAACTAGGCTTATGTGGAAGCCACTCAGAAATGTGAAGGTTAGGTTTGTATGAAATCAACTCCAAAATGATATCACCCACCTGTAGATGGAGTAAGGAATGTAACTACAAAAAATGTCTAGGTAATATGTTAAACTAGGAAAGAAAAGAAGACCAATGTGTTACACACATTACCTCAAATCACTGGTGTCTATAACATGGATTTTGATCTAGAATTCATACCAACTACCCAATCTAAAACTAAAAGTGAGAGCCATCATTCCATGCATGATGCCCTCTATATCTAGATTCTCTAAGAAAAATTGTACTAAAACTATTTAATTTAAACTAGTTTTTATGTGGAAAACTATAGATGAGCTTACATTTTTACTTGTTTCAAGAATATGTGGCTTTTTTGTTGTTTGGATAAGAGCACTAAAAATAGGACATGCTACTATTTGATGTTGTTTTCCATGTTTTATGTTATTTTATTTTGATAAAACTGAAGACTGCTATGGAATCGTCACTATTTTTCTAGTCTGTTTTACCTAGTTTCATGTCTGACTATTATTTTAAGTGTTCTAGAAACTTATTTTTTGACTGGAAGGAGCTCTCATCTTTGTGACAAAAACCCTTGTTTACTAGCCCCTCTTCTAAGGGTAGGCATGAATACCCTATAATGATTTCCCTTAGAATAAATATCCCTACAAGTGTGTTATGCTATGAAATACATGATATGGTAATAATAATTGACAAGATATGTCAAGATATAGCATGGTTTGTATTGGATATTGTTAGGTAAATAGGGGTATGCCTAGATAGATATAATAATGTAATAACATGTATAATATATTGAATTTAAATTAGAAAGGTTAGTTTTTAGTCTTTAGTTGTTAGTTTTTTGATTTTCATGGAGGGATGGAGCATGATGTCCATCATGGCATCCAAGAAATCAAGATAATGCATGATGTGGATCATGGAATTGTAAATAGTTGAGAAGCAAACAAGTAAACAATCATGCAAGGTAAGAATCAAGAAACATACAAGAGTGGTCAAGGGGTGAAATAAACAAGGGACACGTGCACATGTCACTTAAACTCAAAAGCAAATATAAAAGGAATGTTCAAATGCCACATATGCACACAATTAGAAACAGGTAAGGTTATTATGAGGGACACAAGCACATTGAAGAGTACAAGAAAAAGACATTGGAAAATTTCCTAAGTCACACACAAGAATAGAAGCAAAGGACATTGGAAAATTTCCTAAGGCACATATAGGAGATAAAATAATAACTGAGAAATGCAATCACATCTAGCTACACAAATTAAGAAAAGAAGGCATATAATACACTGGAAATACAATCTCATCTAACTAATCAAAGAAAGAATTGTTAGTATACAAGACATGTAGTACAAGATTAGGTACAAGATAAGAAATACACAAGTGCTATATAATAGTGAGTATCGATAGAGTAATCTATGTAAAATAGTAAGTAATGTACATCAACATGATAACTAGAATGTGTGGTGTAGGTATGACATAACCTAAATAGTGTATTCATGTAGAAGATGCCCCCAGTAGATAAATATATCAATGCATGTATTGAATGTAGAAGTAGGATGCCCCCTCAATGGGTAGATTGAAGCAATCAAGGATCTGGAAGTCATTGCACACACTCAAAGAAGATCGATTAGAGCATGGTAATATAGATAAATTGACAAACAATATCATAGAACAACAAATTTAAGTCTAACATGGTAGTAGAAATGTAAAGCATGGATAATTCATATAATTGAAATGTTTTTGTGTTTTTGAATATTTGAATGTTTTTGTATTTTTAATATATTTAAATGTTTTTATATTTTGAAATTCTATATTATTTTAGGTATTTTAAAATATTTAAATGTTTTTGTATTTTTGATATGAACTATATACAATCAATCATAAGGAGACTATGTATAATAAATACTAAGAAACTATGTACAAGTAAGAAAAAAGAAACTATGTACAAGTAATTGAATGGAATCTATATACAAGCAAGACTAGGAAGAAGTAATACTAACTAATGAGTCTCATGACAAACTCCCTATAATGATGTCTTGTATCTAGGAGAGGGATCATGCATGATCATGAAGCATGATGGAAATGTTTTTATATTTTTGATATATTTGAATGTTTTTATATTTTGAAATGTTATATTATTTATAGTATTTTTAAATATTAAAATGTTTTTGGATTTTTGATATGATCTATGTATGATCAATCATAAGGAGACTATGTACAATAAATATTGATAAACTAGGTACAAGTAAGCAAAAAGAAACTATGTATAAGTAATTGAAAGGTAGATATATACAAGAAATACTAGGAATAAGTGATACTAACATATGAGTCTCATGATATACTCTCTATCATGATGTCCTATATCTAGGAGAGGGATCGTGCATGATCATGAAGTATGATGGAAGGGCTGAGACTGTGGCTTTGAAAGCTATGTATGTTGTAAATGCTCTAAAATCTCTAATGTGGAAACTAATTGTGGGGTCCCCGTATAACTTTGAGAAGTGGATGCAATTGTATGGCTCTTAGGGACCCATATAATATTAGGAGAAGCTCTCTGAACATGTACTCTATGTGTAGAGGCATGATACCTAAATGATACAACCTTAGGTGTGAACACTATAGCTAGAAGTTGTCTAAAATTCTAAAACTATAGTTTCTCTCAAAGAGACCCCTGTATAAGTATATGAAATCTCTATGATGGTTATGGAGGTCTCAATTGTGTCTTAATCTAAATGACTGGATCTATATCTATATAGGTAATCATGTGAATTGTATATGCCAAGTGACATGTTTGTGGCCATGAATGTGGAGTATACCTTGAGAGTGTAGTGCGAGATGCTAGTAGTCATCTCAGTACTCTCTTAGGCCAACTGGTGTAAATATCAATCGACAAAAATAGTCATCTATAAGTGTGGGTGTCATATCATCAGCTAAAGTAGCCATGGAATCTATATCAATATCATGTACATATAGTAACTAAAAATTTACCACAAGGGATAACTATGATATGAGAGCCTCATCAATTATAATAGTAGAAGATGATGGCATTGTGAGAGTATCTTTTACTATCATAGTAACTATAATTTTCAAAGGAGTTGTATCTATAGAATCAATTGGTACTATTAGAACTATTGACAGTGATTGTATAGTTATAACATGTGTAGGAACCGTGACTGATGGAGTAACTAGAATGATTGAAGCTATTATGACTAGCTAAGTATCTAGAAATGAGGACATAATTGTAACTGGAGGAGTGCAAGATTTGGTAGTCTCTACAACCTCATATGTATGTATTTGATCAATAGAAATGTGATGAGTTCATGACTGAACTATGATATGATGTGTCCCATCTAGTGAAATAGTCAAAGATGACTCTATAATTTGATAATATCTAAATGGTTGGTTATCTTTTGGGCATTTGTATAGATATCCTTCATAGAGAAACCTAAATCATCGATGAAGAATAAAAGGAATTACCTCCATATCATATATCTAGGGTTATCAAAGTAAAATATTGTATTGAAGAGGACCTGGTATGACCTGGAACTATGTAGAGAGGGTATTGGGCCCTACCATGATATCCAAAGTAATGGTTCCCAATGTCTATCATGGTATGTCATCAAACCCTCTAATATTATAATATTATTTTTTCATGGATGTCGTGTCTACACCCATGGTCTATAAGAATATAACATTACATATATTAATTTTAGAACCACTATCAACTAGAACTCTCTTAACTGCATTGGTTTTGACTTGAGCTTATATGAATGGTGGTAAATTTTTATCAATAACTATCTGCGATGACATGTCCTCATGATCAAAATAAATAACACTTTTTATGGTTTTTAACTTGTTGACCACTAATGTAAAATAAGAACTCTCTAAATCAATGGGTATAGAATTATGAGTGAGTGCTTGATAATAAATGTCCTTGAACACATTGGCTTTTTGAAGTAGTTATAACATAGAAATCTTAGATGGTGTGTTTCTCAATTGATCAACAATATCATATGACCTTTGTGGATCTACCTATGTGGGTGTTTTTGGCATGGGATGTGAAGGAATATGAGGGTGGTGGGGTTCCTAACTAGGTTAGGGAGGCATGTTAGCATGTCGAGTAATAACTCTAATTGTATTATCTACTATCTGTATAGGATTAGTAGTAAGTATAGGAGGAGACTGAAGATAATTGATGTGTTGAGGTGGTGGAGGGATAAATGGTGTCAACTTGGCTCTTTGATGATGGGTAGTGACCTAGGGAAGCGTAAAATATACCATGCAACATAACTTGGCACGGGATAAAGGATCCAAGGGAAGTGAGGCAAAATGTATGTTAACATGTTTAATAATAACTCTTTTAATATCATCCCATATTATGAAAATTAAGCATGAAATGCAAAAAATGAAGAGTTAGACTAACATATGGTAAAATTTATCATTCATGTGCATGATAAGACTGAGTATCGTCTCCTTACTATTTGTAATAAATGCAAGAAATGTGTGTAAATAAGTGATATCCATTTTTGTTTTTTATCTAGAATCTGATTTTTAGATGTAAGGGGAGACTTCAAGCAAACAAAGGGACCTAGTATATGCAACTAAGGTTTTAAAAATTGATATTTTAAAAATTACAAAGGAATTTTAAAATTTAATGTGAATTTTTTATTTAAATATGCAGGTAAAAAATCAAAAAATTATTAGAAAATTCTTGATTTATAGGGACCTAGTATATGCAACTAGGGTTTAGAATAAATTATTTAAAATAAAATACTATGAAATTTTTAAAATTAAATTAAATTAAATTAAATTTTTGATTTAAATTGGCAAGTAAAAAATTAGAAAAAATATTGAAAAAATTAGCAAGGAATTTACCCAAGGGTTTATATGCCTTTTATTCACAAACAAAGTAAGTCGGGTTCATCAAAAGATTTAAATATTTTATGAATATTGGAGTATTATTCCAAATTTATTTAAGTGTCTAGAATAGATAAAAAAATAAATTATATTGAAATTATTAAGCTACTGATTTGTATAATTTTATTGTAATTTAAAACTTTCTAAATATAGTAATAAGTGAGGAGAAATGTAACTTAGCTTAAACAAGACTGAAGCAATAGAGATAGAAGTTGGTACTAGCTATGCAGGATTGGTACACTATCACAAATCAAGATATGGCTTTCATTTGGTAAAAGGACAAGAGAACAAAAAATAAGACACTTTAGGGTTTGATGCTATAGTTTAGGTCTTACCACTATTGTCCAACTAGTTATAGAGATCTAAGTTTTCTGGGTTTTGTTTGCAATCCTTGTATTACACTGCTTATGAAATTTTAAGCCTTAGTTGTTGATGAAGATCTATTTAGATCTGATTTAATCTCTAACCCTAGATATTCCTTGTACTTATATTTGAATGAAAACATGGAGAAATAATGGGGATTAGTGTGTGTAATGTGCACTAATCGTGTATCCACACACTTTGTATGGGCACACTACCTACATATTAATACTTTGAATAGGATCAAGAAATATGTAGTTCTCCCACTTAATGTGCTTTGTTTGATAGTGTAATGAAGATACAAGAATGCTAAACTAGGTGTGCTTGAGGTAGCTAGGAAATTGTGTGAGGGTTTGGATATGTTGGTGGTTGTATTAGATGGTTGTATGAAGAGAATAGGGAAGTTTATTTTATTAGTTTTTCTTGTATTCTTTCTTGATTTTGAAATAATTTCCAACCCCTTATAAATGAACTTTGAACGGGATTTTATAGAGATCTATTGGTCATTTGTTATATACATTCACACTAGGCTGACATAATAAATAAGAAGAATCAGGATAAAATGGTCATCTAAGCTCAAAAGTTTATTAGATAGGAGTGCTAGGAATAAGACACCCTAAGGTCTAGCACTATAGTCTAACATGGTCACTATTATCCTAGGGGTACAAGACCTTAAGAGGTAGATTTATCATGAAAAGCATCCTGGCTAATTTAGAATCAGGTCTCAAAAGTCTACAGATGACTAGGAATCAACAAAAAGTGGATAAAAGGGTCATGAGAGCATACAAGAGGGATCTATGGGTTGGGTGTCACAAGCCACACTCAAGCTACCAATTTTGATATTTTATATGACTGTGCTAGACAAATTAGAAAAAGGAGATGAGTTATCTCCTAACTCATTGATTAAAGGTTGTGATTTTATTTTGGAAGAGTCTCATAATCTCAGATCCATTATCCAAAATTTAGAATTAAATTATGAAGTGAATATTGGTGGATTAGAAGTTGTATTAAATTAGCTGGAGCATAATCCTATGTCTAGGCACTTGATAAAGATTCAGATTTGAATGAATATGATTTTAAGGAAAAGTTGAATTCAAAGGAAATTATTTACATTTCTCAGTCTCGAAACACCTTTTAGAAGCATAACTATGATAAATCTAAGGAAACAAGTAGAAAAGTACTAAGGATCTCATTGTGAGGGAAGTCTAAATAGGCAGACAATGTACTCTTTATAAATACTTTGGACCTGATAAGTGGGAGGTGTAAACCCTCCCTTAGTCTACATGAATCTTATTTGTTAGTGTGTTAGGGTTCTTAATGCTCTTAAAAAGACATTTGATTAAGTGTTTATTCTTTAAATAAATCCTTGATGTTTTTCTTGATCGAAGAAACTAAATTAAATTTGGTAGAACCCTCTATTTTTAAGGAGATTGGTTAGAAGAGATGGATTAAACATTTTTTGAAGCTGATGGATATTCAAGGGGAATTTCTATTTCATGGGTTCCATCCAAAGTTCAAGTGGAAATGCTAGAGGCTATCACTAATTAGTAATTTTGTAAAATCACTTATCTCATGACTAATTTGATTTTCTTTATCTGTAATGTGTATGGACCTAACGAGTCTGATGGTAAGCTTTTACTATGGAAAGATTTGTCTACCCAATTATCTTAGTTTTTTGGCTCCAAGATTATGCTGGTTGGGGAATTTAATTCCATTTTATCTTATGTGGAAAAATTGGGTGGCATGTCTCCAGTGGCTTCTAGTAATATCGATTTTATTTTATTTTATTCTAATAATGAGCTTCTAGACATTCAACCAAATCAGAGGTTTTTTAATTGGAAAAATTAAATAAGTGGTGAGAATAATATTTTGGATCATTTGGATAAATTTTTAGTTTTTAACAATTGGATGTCTCAATATTGGATCACAAAAATCTCCATTCTTCCTTACTCTAGTTCTAATCACTTTTATATGGATATTTGTGTAAATGTTGATCATATTCCTAGTATTTTTCCCTTTAAATTTGAGAAGATGTATCTCTAATACTATTCTCTTCCAAGTCTCATGGAATAATGGTGGAAGAATTGTCATATTTAATCTATCTCTCTAATATTCAGGATCGCTAAAAAACATCAATTTATTAAGGGGTGTCTTTAAAATTAGAATATCAATTAGGTTGAGGTGTTGTCAATAATGTCTCCAAGGTGTCCAAGGGTGTTCATGAGGTGCCAAGTATGCTATTAGGTCAATGAAAAAGTATGCCTTAGTGATCATTCATGGACTTTGTAGTGCTTTCTTGGTTAGGTAAGATGATGGATGTTGATGATGTTGTAGATACCAAAATTACATTACACAAGTGTATAACGTGTTATGTCAAAACCCCCCTTAGACCCCCTTTGTAACAAGTATTCCTAACCCATGCCTTTACCCCACATATATAATTAATTAATTAAGATTAATTAAATATTCCTTGTGCCATCTTGCCTGGCCACCTTACCCCAAGAACAATTCTCCCCCTGTGAGTCACCACTAGACTTGGTCTCCCACAAATAACTAATTCTTACCCTATAAACCAATTTCTAACTAATTACCTTATACCAAACCTCACATATTGATTTTTTCTCAATGGGTATCATAGTTGGCATGAAGAAATGGAAGAAAGGAGCCAAAAAATAGCCGTTCTGACCTATTCTTATGCCACCAACGTCAGTCAACCCTCAATCGACATCAGTTAACCTAGGATTGATATTAGTAGGATCACCAATTTTAGTTGCTTAAGCAATGTTCTAAACCCATTTTGGTCCCTGGAAAAGACTCTTTCTCTCTCAAGCAGAAACTCACTCAAGAGATTCAAAGCACTCTTAACAAGCTTTCGGTGATTATCCACTATAACCAGGCTCACAACTTCTCTATACCAGTCAAATCCTAAATTGGACTTGATCCATTGTGTAAAGAGCTCTAACGATGATGAACAAGAGGTACACAATCATCTCCATTTAGTCAGTCACCTTAACAAAGCTTTGTCAAGAGTATTTTTTTAGGTGCTTATATCATTTAAGCATCCCTATATTCTATGAATTCTAATTATTTATGATTAGCATTTACACAAGTCCCATCCATCCCTGAGGAGTTGTAAAACTCTTTCATCTCCATACGTCTACATTAACCAAACCAAACTTCTCACCTAGACTTCTTACCATCTCTCTAACCCCTCATTGCACTCCTTTCCAATGCCATTAACTTGTCAAATATCCTTCAAAACACTCAGGAAAGCCTTCTGTGAATTTATGACTCCATTTCCCCTACCAACATCAGTTATCCTACCAGCATTGATCACATTACCACTACAGACATCGGTTACCCTACTGACGTCAGTCACTACCCTTCTACCCAAATCACCTAGAACTAGCCCGAACAATCCTCTAAAAAATCAAAGCTATATTTTGCTTACTCTATGATACTAACTACTGTACATAGGTTTAAAAAAGATACATGCCACTCTATCTCTCTCTCTCTTTCTTTACTTTAAATATATCATTTAATTTTTAACTCTTTATATTAAACAGTGGACTATCATCCCTTGAGAAGTTTGTCACTTCCTAAAACATGTAAGTTTCTTGGTAGCCCACTCACCAACCTACTAAAAAATATTTTGTGGTAGTGTGTTCTCACTTGTAGGTGGTCCTCCCTAGCCAAAGAGGAGTTATTGACTTCTTATGGATATAGTGCACACCAATATAGGTACATATAATCACTAATCCCCAACCTTTCTTTCTTTATTTCTCACTTCTTATATTTAATAAATAAATAAATGAAACATTTTTGGCACACTCGCTGGGACCCCTAGATTTTTCCTTGGGTTCATTGTATGTTTTTTAAGCATTCATTTAAGTGCACAGTATTGAATTTATTATTTCTTATACTTTCTCTCTCCTCTTATTACTTAGAAAAAAAGGAAAAATAAAGAAAAAATGCAATTTTCTTAGTTTTTTTGTTTTAGAAGCAGTAAATTGAACTCTTTCGTCTCTCTATCATTCTTTTTTCTTCATAAAATAAACTCAATATATTTTTCAAGTTAAAAATAGTTTTTTTTTCTGCATGCACAAATAGGATAGTGAGAAACATCCTCTTTTCCTATTCATCTTTATTTTCATTTGAATTAACACAATTTCAATTTAGGTTTAAAACATACTACATTTCAATCTTTGTATGTTACAAAATTAACACATTTATTTAATTAAAGCATTATGAATGAATCATAGGTCACAAATGTTACACATCTAAACCACACACATAGAATAATCACTTTAACATACCTGAGACAAGGCCCATTAGGATTTCATCACCTAGTGGATGACCTTACCCTACCCAGTTATTCTACTTGGACGTCATTACTAAGGGAAGAGCCAACTCTATTATCTGGTAGAGTATAAACTCTAGGTAAATGGTATATTTTGGCTAGGTGACCTATCTTAGCTTTACGGTCATGAAGTGGGGAGAGCAAGCTCTTGGCATAGGCTACATACCTATTCTAACACAAATACCTTTTGAAAACCAAAATTTACTTGAAACCATCCTTAGACTATTTTCTAGTACCTACAATAGCCAATTATTCTTCTCATTCTATGCTTAAGGCATAAGCCAACATGACCAAAATTAATCTCTAGTAGTTAATATTAGTGGTTGCATGTTATTTTCCATTTTTTTAATTTTTGAGTTAGTGAGGACTCTTCTTTTCTGATTCATGAGATCAAACCAAATTTGACAAATATAAAATTTGAATAATTGCTAAAAATCAAACTTCCTAAGTGTTTATCACTCTCATACAAATTCTCTAATACCTTTCAAACACCTTTATTTCACTCTATAAATCCTAGAAATTCATTTTTGCACTTTCTAGACCTCCACAGTGACCGACATCGACTATATATAACCGATGTCAGTAGCTTCCCCAACCGACATTGATCATAAGTGATCGATATCATTGACTGTGTAAATTTTTAAATTTATAGTATACCTTAAACAACTCCATACAACCTTTTAAACTTTCTCTGAACCTCATTTACCTTCAACCTGACCCTTCCATAGTGTATTCACACTGTTAGTGTATTCTTTGTCATGGTTTAAACATGAATCCAAGTAAAGACACTTATTGATTATTCAAGCCATCAACTGCTTCCACCTTCCCCTTCTATTTCTAAATACACAAGGGAACAAAATATGGAAATAACGCCCAACCCCAATCAAATTCTCATTGTAGTTGCAGGTGATCAAGATTTCACTCAATTTCTTGATCGTAATGTAACTTCCCTGCAACATTACCTTGATGCAAGCTTAAATCAAACCTATTTAGATGACCCACTCCTTAGAATGCCAACATCATTGATGGTATCAAATCCAATTTTGGCTAGACCTTTCATGGTTACCCAAACCATCACATCAACCAATAACCCAATTGTGCATGAAGTTCCAAATATGGCATCACCCACCATTCAATCCAACCTCCACCCTATCTTAACATGCTTACCTTCACAAGCACAAGGGGTGAAATCTATTTCAACCCCATTTTAGAACTTGGTGGTACCTATCCCATCAACTCTCGCACCTATTAACACCAAAATCATAACTCACCCCTCACCAAGTGTAAATATGCCTTCCACTCAAACCATAACCAAAAATCAAACCATTGCCCTTACTTTAATTGGGCAATCCCCATGTATTTATATGCATCAACCTATGACTCACTATCTTTATGTTATATTAGCACAACCACAATAGGTAGTGTCATATATGCCTTCAACTTCTTGTTCACTTCCTTACAATGTAGGAGGTGTTTCTCAAATGAATCCTCCTCCCAACCTCATCAAAATGATCATGGATAAAATGGGAAACCTTGCGACATTAGTATATGGATTGAAGAATATTCTATCTTACGATCATATCTACAATGAACCCATTCACCCCTATGTACCTATTCATCCATAACCAAACTAATGGGAACTCCCAAAATTTTCCCTTTTCTAGAGTAAATAATACACATAGTAACACTTGCAAGCATTCATACATGCTTACTATTTGATATGACATGATGATGCTCTATTACTTCACACATTCCTATGTCTCTTTCAGGAGCTTCTTGGGATTTGTATAATTCCATCACTCACCAATCACTATTCTCCTTCACTCAGCTTGCACAACTTGTCATTGATCACTTCTCGATTAATATCTCCAAAAAGGTTTCCATAACATACCTATATTCTATTTAGTAATTTGATGATGAAGCTATTACCAATTTTATTTCTCATTAGAGAGGTATCATAAACCAACTCTCCTTCTCCCTACCTCAACCTAATCTCACTGAGATCTTCTCTAGAGCATGTACAAAACATATTTCATGAACACTATGGGTGCAAACCTTTTGCACATTCGATGAAGCTTTCACAATGACACAAAAGGTTGAATTTGAAGCCATAAATGAGGATATGATCAAATTACATATAAATATTTCTAATTCTAAAGCAAATGATCCTTCTTCATCTAAAAATTCCCATCCAAATCAAAAATCTAAAGGGTTTGAAAATGCTATGGTTGTGAAATCCATTTCTTCTATAAGCATGACTCAACCCACAACACAATCAAACCCAATCAACCCAACAAAGATCTTTCAATAATGGTATGAGAAATAATAGTATACTCCTGTTAGGGATTCACACACCTCTATTTTAGAAACACTACTCGGAGTTATCAACTTTCCTACCATTAAACCAAAATAGAGCCTTCATGATTAACAACTTCTTCGCTTCAATGCACACTTCTCACACAATCTTAGAAACCATCTCCTTTGGTTTCACTATATATAGAGCCTTCATGATTAACAACTTTTTGGTCAATCATTAGACTTACCTTAACCATTAACGTTTCTCTCACATCAATACATGGATCAATTACACCCTCATAGCTCTACCATAACATCTATGGGTCACCATTAAGAAGCTATACCTTTTAATAAGGCCCTTGTAGCTTTTATAGCACTCATGGAGAGCCATTCACCCATTTAACACTTCAACAAGAAAAATAAACACTTAAGACAACTTCCAAAATCATAGGACCACTCCACAAGATCCATTTCTCACTCCCTCATGGGTCCATTCCACCTATAACACCAAATCCACATTCAGACATATCAATTAGGTCACCTCTCTCTTCAAGTCATCAAACATATAAAAACACAATCTCAAACTACTAAACCAAAAATTCAAGTCCCTCACATAGCCACATGAAAAAATCATATTAATATAACTGCCAAGATATCGGCAACATCTCCATGTGCCTTAAACAATCTAACATGGGCCAAAAATCTTCAAATAGTCACACTTAATATGACCACTGAAATTGGTCATACACTATCAAAATATAGTAAATCTATTTTTTGACTAAATATGACAACAAATTCCTTTTAATAAACCTTAGAGACCTATATAACACCTTCATGCTCATTTTATTCTTCAAATCTACTCAGAACACCTTTGACTTGCCCCTGTAAAATGAGCACTCAATCTACCATTAGCCTTCAGGAATAAAATCAACTTCTTAACCTTTGTTAATACTCAAGATAGATTGATCACACCTCTAAAATCTGCATGGATCATCCTCATAGAGTGCACAACACTCCCCAGTATCTGAGTCACCATGTGACATCAAAACAACATCAACATGAGCTCAAACATCCTTCTCGAGTCACTTGCAAAATAAGCATGAGCACATAGTCAACATATAACCTTAATATATTTTATTGTACACACTTTCATATCTTTAAATAAGGTTCATTAGATGTGCCATGGATTCCTCTTAATATTTTTTTTTATAGCATCAACAAATTTGACATCTATCAAAAGATATGGATAAAATACAGAGATCTAGTTTTTCCTTATGTTAAATTCAAATATTTATATACAAACATTCAAAGTTAATGTTTGAACACAGTGTAATCATCTCATGTCCTCACATATTTGGTTAAATATTTAACCTTTGATCTTTTACAAACTTTAATGCATAGTCTGCTAAATCAAAACATTAAACATCTATCACTTTGACCTCATCTTATGTAATCTTGTAATGTTGACTTCATGCACTCCATTGATCTCCACAGATCATTTAGGTTCTTATCAATCTCTACACACCATTTGATCAATCTGTATGATCACCTATGAGCCATTATATAATTATTATGTAACTTTGATTAGCCATTAAACATCATGCACCTATCCTCATCTCACTGCTTCCCGACTTCTTAGAGCAATGTGCACCATCAATCTTTCTAAGGCTTAAACTTATGCAAAAATGACTAAGTGTGGGAATGATTAAAATATTCTTAGCATTCTAAATTTGGACATATATATTTTATTCTTTGATCAATCTCATGTCCGAAAAATTTCACCATATATTATCCTTTCAAATAGAAATATAACCATGCATCAAACTAATCCTAAAACCTTTGTACGTGTGAGGTATAATTCCATTAAAATGCCTTCTCAGAATCCTCTATCATATAGTAATATATCCTTAGAAGTTATCTAGGAGACCAAATTTGAACATGCATATCTTGTAATGCAATTTAGCAGATGATCTAAAATTTAGCATAAAAAACTAGGCTTAAAAATGAATAAACTCATAGAATCACCTTTTATTCAATTATTATTATGTGCAAGATATGACAACATCAAAATGTTTAGTCAACTTTTCCTTCCACTTTGCAAATTTTGCTATGGAAAAATGTTATCAAAAAGCCTAGGAGCCCAAATTTGGACATGCATATCTTTAAACATGCTTTGACACATGAATTGCGATCTGGGATATAAAAACTAGGGACTAATGTGATCAGAACCATATGACCAACTCTCCTTGACTCATTCTTATGTGGCAATGATGACATCATCAAACTACCTACTCAAATTTTCTGCCACTAGACCCAAAATTTCTAGATGAAAAAATGAACTACTAGATGAGATCCACTTACTTCCATACTCATTTAAAGCACTATTTACACCCCATAGTATGTATATAACATGTCCATACCAACAATATCATTCATCAAATTCCTCACTTAGTCAAAGATTAAAGAACCATGTAAGAACGTTGAGGTTCATTGAAACACACTTTGTCATTGTCATTCTAGCACACATGACACCTCATCACCATCCTTGGTCACCTTGGAGACATCATTGACAAAATTCCAACAATGGCATCATGGGCATATCTATCTTTGACATTTTCTCAACTAGAATCTCATATTTTTTTCCTGTAATTTACTCTTATTCACCTCTTGATGACTCTTACTATCACCTTGCACAGCTTCTAAGAATAACCTCTCAACTAGTTCATCTTCAACACAATAAAAGGTGGTTTTTCATCTAATTGACTTGTTTTTTACCATAAAAATAAACTAAAAAGTCAGAAAAAATTTCATGAAATTAATAAATTGCCTTTTTGACTTTCTCATGTTTCAATTGTTTGCTTGTTAATGTGCTTTCTTTAACAACTCCTTGTGATTATCTATGTTGCTCCATACATGTTTCTTCCATGAGTTTCTCCTGCCATAATTTAATTTACGTCAACCCTTTTGATGGATAAAAAATATCCTCTAACATCTCTATTTCCTTCTTCAACATGAGAGTTTCCACCTCTTCACAACCTTCATCAAATTTTGGAGCATATTATTCTTCACCTTCTTAAGTACCTTGATTCACCACTTGTCATTAGACCATTTTGTTTTATATCATGTTTGTTAAGCACTCTTTGAGGTGTTTCATCTTATTGTTACCTTTTTTCAAGTTCATTCAATGATGCCATTATGTTTCTCTATAAAACTTCTTCATTATTTGAGTTATCCTCATATGCATCATCAAAAATGCCATTATAAAGAAAATATTAAGAATACTTAACCTTTTCAAACTTTTCCTCATATTCACTTAGCTGAAACATCATCCCTTTTGATTTGTTTACTTGCACCATCTTTTTTATTTGCTTAATAGACATTCAATCTTCTTCTATATTCATGCTTTTTTGGCATGTACCTTCAAGACTTTATTTGTGCACCCATTCCTTATCCTTCTTAACCCATTTTTTTCATTGTACATATTTGTCTTATAATTTTTTTTTGACCTCATCTCTATCATGATTCATACCCTGATAGCCTATCATACCAACTTGATACATTCTACCCTTTGTTCTTTGCCTCCATGTTTGTTCTTGTTTTCCACTTATGTTCTTGGCTTGTGTAATCTCTTATTTGAGTTTCACCTTATCTATCTTACTAATTGATGTCTTGAGCCACTTAAGCTAAGAATATACATGCCCTTGTATCACCCTATAGGGCTTTACCTTTTTATAATTTCTTCCAATCTTCATATTATCTTCTTTCCTTTCAAAAGTACAATCAAAATCACCACTGAAACATTAATTTACCTCTATATATGACTATTGCAAACTCATTTCTTCTCTCAAATATTCATGGTTTACCTTCATATATTCATTTTGAGCCTCCTCTCTTGATTCAACTATAATACTTATCATACCATCATATATGTCCTCTTCTACTTCATTTTTATCATACTTAATGCATTCAATCTCCATCATTTTATCTTCTACAATAGGTTCTTTTTCTTTATATTCTTCTTTCTTCTTGAAGGGTGGTGTGCTAGACTAATACTTCACAAGAGTTAAGGCCTTATTATTAGCCTTCATCAAAATTTCCTTCATACCTCTATACAAACATTAAAAAGTAAAATTAGAATATAAAATGAGCAACAATGTAGTCTCTAATAATCCCTCTTGCACAGACATTTTCCTCCTCATCTTCTTGTCTTCTCCCTCAAGTGATTCTTTTGGCTATTCTATCTCCTTGTTTTCCACAATGAGAAATATATTCTCAACCTATTCATCTTATTTCTCTCTTGGCTACTTGCCATTCCTCATGTATGAATGGTTTTTACTCTCCTTTCTCTTTTCTTTCCTCAAGACACTTATCTTGTGCCTTTTCTCTCTCCTAAGTACATCTAGTGGCCACTTCACTCTCTTCTTTAAATTAAAGGCAATCCATTAGATTACTTGAAATTTTATGAGCTTTACCATGAGATATATCTTCCCAATACTCTACTTCAACTCTCTTCTCATATCTTTCACTTCTTTTTCTAAATCCATCTTCTCTTTTTTTCTTTTCTTTCTAGGCATACCTACACCTTCCTCTTAGAAATATTACCAATATTGACTCTTAGAACACTATTGGATATTTATATTCTATTATTCCTCTCTCTAGGAATCCTATTACCCTTATTGACTCACTTTTGGAGTATTTCTTCTTCTCTTCCTCACTTGAGCTTCAATGCTCTTTCTCCACTCTACTATCTTCAGTCCTCTCTTGACTAGATTCAAGTCCTCCTCATTATAATTTGGTAATTTTATTTATCCCTTCACAATATTAAAATTCATCTATCCTTTCTTCACTAGGTCATACTTGGACCATACTTGTCCAACAATACCCTATACTTGTCATCTAATGCCAACCTCATAACATTCTTTACCAATTTTAAATGAACAAGTTTATAAGAACTAACTCAAATAGATTTCACCAATAGGTTACCTTGATATAATACCAAATGATTCATATGTTCATGGGAAAATCCTCAAACATTATACTCCTAGGTCCATTCTTGGCAATGATCTCTTGAAACACTTTGATTTATTCTCAGGGTTCAGTCTTCAATCTGTATCTTTTTACTTATCACTAAGCTTTGTAACCTATTTTTCTATTATCCTATTATTAATACCATGAATTCACCTATATGTTTATTTCAACCCCTTACTCACTATTTCACTCATATAAATTAATTAATTTCTTTCATTCATTTCTTTTCCCTTTCCTCCCTCACTTTGCTCACACTAGTCACTCTTCTCTTGGCTTAACACAACAAATTTTTTCTTAGGCTTCATAAAATTAATCTCTTATCATGGATTAAATATCTTGGGTAAAACACACATTAATCAATCCCATTTAATATCTCAACCATTATCTAACTTCCCCTTATATAGCTCAACCTCCTTAGGGAGTCTATTCTCTTATAGCCTTTTTTTACATTTTGCTTTGGTTTAAATAAAATATAAACTCCCCTAAAGATATAAAACCATATTTCACCACCCTATATCTTTATTCAACTCTATAAAAAATTTCATCCCTTAACTATTAGTGTAGACACCCTTTCCCTTGTAAAGCCCTTCACAATTAGGCCTTTTTAGCCCTATAACTTGCCCATAATAATAGTTTCATACTATACGGACATGGTACCAAATTTAAACCTTAAAAAAGTCATAGTGTGATTTAAATAAAAATATAATATGAAGTTTTAGACATTATAAATAGTTCAACTAAAATTTATGGGCCTTGACTTATAAAACCCTAGCTAGTTATAAAACCTAGACTCTACAAGCTGAGAGTACTCTAAATTGAATATATTTATTTTGAAATTGTATCAAACCATCCCAATACATTTTGTAGGTCTATATGAAACCTATATATCTTCCCAATGTGTCAAAACTATAGATAAATGTTGAATTTTCCTAAAATGATCGAAACATAAAGTTTTATACCTTCTTTCAAGGATTGTCTAAGGTTGAGTAAGGGATTAGAGCTTTGTTGATACTTCAAAAGGATATCTATCCCCATTTGACTATTATAAAGTTTATTATTCTTATTATAAAACTATCAATACTTCACCAAGGTAATATAAACTCCTTTATTCAAAGTTTATGCCTTCTTCCACTACACATTGGCTATGTGAAAATATGGTATGGGTTGTGTCACTAACCTTTGTTAACCATTGTAATTAGATTCATGATCTCAAAATTATTAAGGAATATATATATCTGTATAATATATACATACATATATATATATATGTGTGTGTGTGTGTGTGTGTGTGTGTGTGTGTGTGTGTGTGTGTGTGTGTGTGTGTGTGTATATGTATATATATATATATATATATATATATGTATATATATATATGTATATATATATATATATATGTATATATATATATATATATATGTATATGTATATATGTATATATATATATATATATATGTATATATATATGTATATATATATATATATATATGTATATATATATATATATATATGTATATATATATATATGTATATATATATATATATGTATATATATATATATATGTATGTATGTATATATATACATGTATATATATATACATACATATATATACATATATATATATGTATATATGTATATATGTATATATGTAAATATATATGTATATATGTATATATATATGTATATATGTATATATATATGTATATATGTATATATATATGTATATATCTATATATATGTATATATATATATATGTACATATATATACATATATATATACATATATATATACATATATATATATATATACATATATATATATACATATATATATATACATATATATACATATATATATATATATATATATATATACACACGCACACACGCGCACACACACACACACACACACACACACACACACACACACACACACACACACACACACACACACACACACACACACACACACACACACACACACACACACATTTCTTGGGTTATATGTATCCCATAATGAGATCTTCACCATAGTTTATTTGACATGAAACAAGCTACATAGGGCTTCTATATACAAGAATACATAGTTGTTGGTAATTTTATTGAATGCGTTTATAATTTGTTCTTGTGATGAAATTGTATGGTTCTATAGAAGCCAAACATTAATATAACATTCCTCCCATCAATTAAAAACCACCAAATATATAAATAAAATTTTAAAAAACATAAATCACAACTATTTTTCCTTTTATGTCAAAGAATGATCAAACATAATGCTTTCGAGGGACTCAAAATAGGGTATAGAATAGAGTTACCACATTAGTCATCTAGGGTTTAAAGTAGAGTTATTTTACTCCATAACCATTATTTTATTCCTATTTAAGTTAAATCCATATAAAAATTATTAATTTAATCACTTTTAAACCTAAATCATTTCTTCTTGAATGACTATACCATGGTTTCTTCATTGATTGTCACCTACATTCCCTTTGCTTCAAACCTGCAACTACACAAATATTGATATGATCATAGCCTTAAGGTCATTTCAGAGAAAATCTATGATCTATAAAAATTTATTTATTATCAATAAATATTTTAATGCAATAAAAAAAACTTTTCTTTATTCATAATAGACAACATTTATTACACTTGCAATCCATTCATGGACTTGTCAATCTTCTTTGAGGAGTTTTACATTTTCTTTTTCTTTAGTTTCTATCCTCTTTTCTAGAGTTCTCTCCTCTCCTCCTCATGCACTAATACTCACGTAGAAATTACTTTGTCAACCAATTTTAGTGCTGGTTAAGGTAGTTACTAAAATAAAACTCTCTTCAATGACAAACTTCAATGTGAGAATAGTGGTCACATTTCTAAACATGACTCTTTATGTTCACCACCTTAATGAATTCAACATGAAATGTATTAAAACCTTATTTATTTGATTCCTTATACCCTTAAACTAACACTTTCTTACCTATTCACCTTTTATGATGCTTATGGAACTCCATGGTTTAGTTGTGATATGTGAATTTTCATATTTGTCCTTTTAGAGGAAAAACTCCAAACACACATAAAACTCACTCCTATGACTCTTGAGGACTCCAAATGATGTCAAAGACACAAATGGGCCCTAAAATATCCTTCACATATATTTTCCTTTCAAAATTTTACCATCTTTGACCTCTACTAACATTTGATCTTCAACAACACAAAAATGATGTGTGTTTACTTAATACTCCTACATCAAATGTTTACCATATTAATAATTATCAATTACTGAATGTCATAACATTGTTTGAAGTTGTTTAAATAAAGTATGTGTTTATAGTTGTTGTACATGTCAATAATGAATTTTTCCATAGATTTCAACATTTGATCATTTGCAATGTCTATTATGTATTATTAAAATGAATCATTTTTTACTATATGATGAATAGATGGAGGCTAAGTGGACTAAAATTATGTAGCTTTCATTAAAAAAGGTAATTAAGGGTTTGTTTGACTGCAATAATGTTATGTGAGAAAATTATCAAAAAATTAATGAGGAATACATATGGATTTCTTGGATGGATGTTATTAGGGTTAAAGACTTCATGAAATGATAATCAATAAAGATGTCCTTCTTTATAAATTACCATGTGTCACAAAACATGAAATAATCTCCTATATTTGGAAAGCAGAACAAGGTCATGGATACCTTTGAATATGTCATGTACATGATATCTCATACTAGACTACAAGTGGGTGTGTATTCATGTGTGCTTTTGTTCCTTTCTTATGTTATTTTTGTATATGATTCTCAATTTACATACTCTCAATATGTATAACATATCCATATAATTATATCACTTAGAAGGACATGAAAATAGTGTTTATTATGGTAAAAGGTATTCATATCATCTAAGAACATATAAGGTGTGGTCATCAATTTTATTTCAGCATACATTAAATAGTTATTAGACTCGATGACATGTTGGACACATAAAATTAGGTATAATACATAAACAGTTAAGATAATCACTATCATGTATACAAATATGAATAATTCCTTTTTTACTCTATACATCATCCCATAACAAAATAAATGGGTTCATAAGATAATATTATTATGAATGTTTACTAACGATATCTATATTAGACATCATGAGATGGTGAATGAGAACATTGTAATGTTTAATGGTAAAATATGGGGGATGATTTCCTCAATAAGGATGATATATAGAATAAATAATGATAAATCAAGGATTTCCACCTAAATAGTAATTACACTACAATCCAATTCCTATCCTCCTAGATTCCACTCACACCTTAATCCATGCTCTCTTTATCCTTTGTGTTTATTTTATGCCTTCTCCACTCACAGTCTACACATTATTTTAAATCTCAAATTTAACATGGAAGCTTGCTTTACATTTTTGACATGTCCTAATAGCACTACTAATTATTAAAAAAATGTTTTGAATAATAAGTTGGCCTAAGTCCACAATAACATGCCTAAAGGCTCAAAAAAAAATGAATACATGCAACATGGAGAATATATGGTTAAAATAGTACGTAGTGTTTCATAATGTGAAATTGAATATACTTATGAAACTCCTCCTCCATATACTATTTTATATTGGTCCATTTTCACCTTCTTCTTATAAATCCTTAAGAGTCTAGCTGTGGTTTTTTTTGGGAGTGAGAGATACATTTTCACTCAATGTTTTAAGTACTAGTTGCCTTAAAAGTGATAGATATGTATGATGTTGGTATTTGTTTCTCTCTCTAAGTCTAAGATCTTTTAAAAAATTAGGATCTTTATTATGTGTATGTATTATCTCTCTTTATAACATGGTTATATATTTACAGCCATTAGAAAGCTCTGAAAGCATGTTTATAAGTTTCCCCTATCCAATAAGGAGAACACTCACCATGCTTATCTCCATGGAAGAATTTTTAAACACCGATGTATGTAATATTTTATTTTAAAATAATTGAAAATACTTGTGTTTTTTTCATATTGATAAAATGAAATGATATTTTTTTCAAGTTATGTTGATTGGATATCTCATTATATGTTCATTACTAGTAGTCATTTTGAGCATAGATCTGGGATATAAACCCCTTTCTACAGTGATATTTAGAAATATGTTTCTGAATACCTTTTAAGGGAACCCTAAGTTTGTGGATTCAATAAGAAAAAATATTTGAAATTTTATTTACAGTGTATGTTATAGGGTTTAAGAAATCATTTGGGTATTTACATTTCATTAGCAACAATAAATGCAAATCACTCCTTGTAGTTCCCATAGCTTTCATGTTAGTCTTCTGCATTTTTGCAAAGGAATAATGTTATGAATTTTGAAATAATACCTATTATTTTAAATCCAACATAACCCCACTCTTTATAATATGCCCTATTGTATATTTTAACTATTATTTTCCTATAGATACATGCATATTTGCATACTTAAAATGTGTATACCTTATTTACTTTGAATCTTGCCATTGTAGTATTCCATTTGAACCCTTATTACTAAAAATTATTTACAATAAGGTTACAAGCACATCCCCATCTTTATTCAGTAACTTATATGTAACCTACAAAATTTGTTCATTTTGTGTGACAACCCTTCTCAGGGGAAGTAAATAAGTGTGGTTTTTGCCTTGTTTATATTTGAATTTCATTGTGCCAAAAATAAACATGGAGGTTGAGTTGTAGTATTACTCCATGTGAGAAAGATACCCCTTAGGTCCACTTACCATGGTTCAAGCAAAGCCAAAAGTAATAGGAGCCAACCATACCCTCTTTTGGTACCTCATAGTCATTTTTTGTGTTTGTCCTATACTTGATACCAAACCCTTCCACATATACAATGATATATTAGTGGGTTTTTCATCTTTTTTTTTTCATTATCTGAAGTGTATAAGGTTGATCAAAAGAGTTTACAAATACAAACCAACATGGGAACGATGTAATTTACTACTTTTGTAAAATGGGTTTTTGTAGAGTCAGTGTGTAAATCAACAATCATTTCTCACTTAAAATTTATGATAGTTAATGTTATTTACCTTTTGTTCATGAATTTTAAGTAATAATAATATTATTTTTAGTGGAGGTGATGGTGAAAACATAGGTTGTGTGGTTATTCATATGTTATAGTAATTTGTTTTGCATGGATGAGTCATTTAAGGACATCATGAGCATTGATTTTATCTTTACAAGACTCCACATCTAATGTTCATCTCTAATTAATATTTCTATGTCACTAACCTTAGGTAAAAACATTGAAGATCTAAAGTATATATTTATATATACATTTTATATATTTATATATTTATATATATCACACTAGAAGGCCTTTATTATACACCATTGAGGCTCATAATTTTAAATTTATATATACTAATTATAAATAAAATATATTATAAATTATATATGTACTTATATATTATATACTTATAACTATAAAGATTATTGAAATATATAAGTTAATAATATATGTATATGTGTATGTAAGTAATTATTATTAATATAATATATTAAATAATAGTATAATATAAAATAATATTTTGTTATTATGTATATATTATTTGTTCATGTGTTTAATATATTAACATGGGGTGGAGGGGGCCTTTACTAATAAAATATGTAAAAAATAAGTCAAAATGATTAAAACATGTTTTTACCCTAGATCAAAGAGAAAATCTTAAGCTTAGATGCTACCCAAAGAATAATACTTCCTAAAACTTAAAAATCAACAAGGCCAAGAAGATCCATAGTATCAAATGGAGAGTGTTGAAAACTGACCAAAAATCTTAAACGTTCAATAAGCCCTTAACTAAAAACTAACTATCCAATGCAAAAAAATAATCTAATTTAAAAATGAAATGTATCCTAAGGTTTAGTATAAGTGATTTATCATGATATAATTCCAAAAGGAATTTATATAAATTTACAATATCAACCCTCATCTATTCCTCACCCAGTAAATACCAAGAATTCACAAGATAACATACCAACAATCATTCAATCAAACATTCAAATGAGAAAACATATCATATTAGTCCATATTTATAAATAAGTGATCAGAGAAACATTCTCACATTTTTAAAGTATTTGAATATTAGTTCATGATCCATATTTTCCAACTTACAAGCTAGTTCATTACATGTTTTTTTCTTATCACAAATTGCATCTTTATTTGCACAAAAACCAATATGGGGTTGATAATTACATAAGTCTAAGGCCTTCTTTAGAGTCTTTGGTGAATCATGACACTATGAACCAACAAAATCATTATTCTTGGAGTCACTCTAATGGTGAGGAAACTATGGTTTGATCATTTGATAGAGATAAATAGCCTATGCACATGACCTTTAGACATCCAATGAAACATCAAATAAAACCCAAAAGGCTATAGATGGTCTTATCCTAGTATCTTAAATATTATGTATAACACTCTTGTAATAGTGTTAGATACTAATACTGATGTAATTGTCTAGGTCTAATGCAATCATCTAAGGACACAAAGAATATCTCCAAATCATATGAAACTTCTAGGATTAGCTTATAGTTCATTTCTAGCCTATTCTATATCAAACATGCTTGAGCATAGTGAACTATCTAACGATAATTTATTTAAAATTCATTACAATATAAATTAATAGTTCTAATTTACTATTTTTAGTAATATCTATTTTATAAATTCAATTTTTTTTTGAGTTTTCTATTAATTCACTAGTTCACCATCCTTCTGTAAAAGCTAACGTAATACCCTTTAATCATAAATAACCTCACACATTTAAATTTAATGTTAAACATTTGGTGTACATAAAATTTTGTCTCAAAATCTAAGGTTGGCCTAGGGTTTCTTATTGTTTCTCGGATTTCCAATTTCTAAACTAAAAATGTTTTAAAATTAGATTTCCATTGTAGTAATCATTGATGCATGTATCATTTTTATCCCTCTATAATATTCCATAGTAACCCTTACTTTTTATTATTCATACATTTATAAATTAAATTTAAAAATAAAAAAGGATAAGAATCAAGTTTAGTTCTACAAGACCTTTTACAATGTTTTAGAACCAGTATCCATATGCCAATAAACATGCTCCTAAACCTTTATTCCACCTAGATCATATTCAAATGACATCTTACATCCCATACCAATTATTTACCCATGACTTATATTGGATTTCACATTCCATAATGTCACTACTCAAAAAGGCAAGGTATCCAACCTATCCCACCTCTTTTCTTTATAAAATATGTTCTTCCAAAGCTTAAACATTTACCCAAATCAAAATGATATGATATTATTGAACAATTGAGAAAAACGCATGCTAAAATTTCAATCTTTCAACTCCTAAAGCAATAAAATACTTGAAAGAATATTTATATGAACCATTACATGGCATGAAATTACTAAATGATTGTGAACCAACATATTATATAGATTTTATGAAAGATTTCAAAAACAATGCAAGTTTTATTACCTTTGATAAAAAAAAATATTTACTGTCAAAATATATTATTCATATTTTTTTCTGTATTCATACAAGTGTCTATGCCTCACACGGAAGTAAAAAGAGTGTTAGTTGATAACAGTTCAAGCATAAACATTTGTGGCATGAATTTATTAGCCACCATGGGTATTAGCACAAATCTTCTTGAAAAATTAGATATGCATATTGAAGGATCTAATAATTGATGAATCCCTAAAATTAGCCAAATATTTTTTATATCTCAAATTTAATGAGGAAACTCGGTTTATAGTTTTGACACATGATGATAGCACTACTAATTATTAAAAAATATATTTTTTATAACATTCATGATAGCATGTTTAAAGGCTCAATAGATAAAATACTACATGTAACACAAATAACACATGGTTAAACTAGTATAAAGAATCATGATGTAAAACTAAAATATTCTCAAGACACTCCTTTATGTAAATCAATAATGTTTATGATGAGATTTAATTTTGGTTGAGAGATTAGAGTACTTAAATTTTCAAAGTGCACAATTCATGGGCTTCTCTCCATCACTTTAGATAGGGGATTTTGTGAAGTTTGTTTTCTAGAAAAGCCTCATAGGGATCATTTGAATTATGTCAAGGCCTAGAGATATATGTAACTACTTGATATCATACATCTAGATATATGTTATACAAATCATCCCTATCTATTTGAAGAAAGGCACATATTGACTTGTATTGATGAAAATACTAGAATGTGATATATTTACCACTTAAAATAAAAATTATTAGATCTATAAAAGTTCATTTAATTCAAATCAATGATAAAAAATAAATTTGGGCATTTCATTAAATACATTCAAGAGTAATGTGTTCAAAAAAAAATTTACTACATGGAATTATATGGAAACTAATAGAGTCTTACACACAATATAGTATAATGTTGTGGCTTAAATAAATAACATAACCCTCTTTAAAATGACTATATGTATGCATCAACAGGAACACTAAGATAGTTGATTTATTTTTTTTAGGGTTCCACATCTAATATGTAGCTCCAATTAGTATTATAGTGTCACTAATCTTAGGACAAAACATTAAGGTTTTAAAGTGTTTATCTATATATAATATTTAAGAATATAATATATGATAATAATATATAATATATTTATATTTATAAATACAAACATACATAATGTGTATGCATGTATGAAACTAATATTAGTAATTTATATATTTAACTAATATTTAATAAAACATATAAATTACTAATGTTATATATAAATATATGTATGTATATAGAAATATAAATATATATAATATTAATAATATTTATATAGAATATTTATTAATTATTAATATTATATTTAACTAAATATTATTGAAATATATAAACAATATATTTTTAATATAATATGATGAATACATGTTAGTGAAGGTTTTTATTTCATTAAATGGTTTTTCCATATATATGTTGTTTATCTTACTTAGGTGTCAATTTAAATCACTGAGAAAGATAATCCTACATTCATAAGGGTTTGAGGACATGCCTATCTTCCACATATATATGTAGCATTATTAAAAAAATTGGGTAGTGATGTTAATGCTAATAATTGAATATTTGACTTATTAAAGACTTTTTTCATATGTATTCTTTTTTTTTCACATCTACAAAAATTATCTCTTATGCATAATTTATTTTTATACATTATAAATATTTAAGCTTCAAATTTACTCAAGCCTTAATATTTAATTGTGGCCTAATCTAACTTGGTATCAAATAATGGTTTATATTAAATGAATACAATAATTATTAGATAAATATTGAGTTTTAAATTGTATGTAACAGATATGTCATTCATTGAGCTAGCACATTGAAGATTTACTATTTATTATATTTCACTTTTCTTCTAGGGTCGTTTACTTATTTAATTTTATAAAAATAACAAGGTGTCTATTGTTAGTCATCTATCATTTAGTAGGTTTTCATGCAAATGGATTTGTGTAATTATATTTAAAAAGTTACAAAGTCCTAGGATAAATTATAAATATGACCTACTTTAATGATAGTCAATTTCATCCATTTTTGAAGGGTTTGAAGGCATTTTCCATGATTTTTTACAAATTTGTACTATTAAGGTCTCCATGGAAAAATAAATTTCTAAGATTTTATGGGTTTGTTGAGATATTATATAGCTATTTTGTAAATTTATTAGAGTTATACAAGATCTAAAGATTCTATACCAATAATAATTTTCATACCTATTTGTAGTCCTTTAGTAGAAATTCTAGCTATTCAAAGAGACACCAAAATCAAGAAGTACTAATGAAACTGTCAAATGTGAGAGCTAGTCTAGTAGCCATCCATCCCAATAACTACTTTCATCTTGACTACTTTGATAGCCCCCAATACTGAAACCCTATACATGTCTAACACCTACTAAAAGACCTCTACTTCAAGCATCCTAACTATTGATGCCCTAACTATTTACACCATTTAGATTATTGATGGATGACCTACCTTTGATGGGTAAAGTTCTGATGCTGGACCTAACTACACTATTGGCACCCTCCAAAAATCTAATGAGTTTAGGAGTGGATTGCATCTCTGAGGGAAATGATTTACAACTGCATGAGGGGACTACATGTTCAATAGAAAATGTTGATAATTGTTAGATGTCTACTACAATCCAATGTTTAAAATTTGGTGCCTATAAAAAGAGATTTTATTTCTATAGAGGTGTTTTCTATTATTGTAATTCCAACATGATGGTCATAGGTTAATCCTATATTTGGGGACTATTAGTGATATTGACAAACACAAAAAGGGTGACATATTCAAAGGGAGTATTCATCCTAAGCCTTAACTCCCTGGTCATATGTGAGTTTAGCCATTAGTCACGAATAATCTTAGGGAGATTATATTTTCCATTAAAATTTGAGTCAAAATATATGCCTACCTAAAATTATTTCATTGTAGAGATTTTCCATACGAGAAAAAAGTTTAAAATTGTAAAATTTTCATCGTACAGATCCTTTTCAAGTGTATTTTTTTTAATGAGTAAGTTTTTTCAAGATCTATGAATACATATCTATGAACATACTTTATTTCTACACCATGGATCTGAATGTTTTGCTTCTTACACTATTTAACTATCATGAGTAGAAAACCAACGTTCAAATCCTCTTCGTGAGTAAAGTCTTACACTAGATCATTATGGGTATATAATAAGAATAAACATTGGATATAGTGAAGGTGAAGTAGTTTAATATAAGTGAAGAAGTCTATGGTCTATTATGTTTGTCTATGTCTCTTTAGTTTCGTACTATATCTATAAGTTCTCCTAATGATATATGGACCACATAAGAAAAACTATTTGGGAAGTAGGAGAAGATGAGGGATCATGAGTGGGATAATGAAATCATAAGCTTCAGTCTAAGTAACTTTGACTCTATATAGGACTTGTTTAATAAATTAAAATCACCCAAGTTATAGTTAAAATTGTGTATAATTGATAATAATGATGATGATCAATTAATTCATTCCATCTTTTCAAAATTGGGTTCAAACTATTTTTTTTCTACCTCCCAGATCACTAATTATGCCGTTAGAATTCCATGTCATCATTGGATGATTTTATTGGTAAATTGAATCACATGCCTTAATTTTGAGTTATGACAAGCATAAAGCTTTGAATAGTAAGGATTAAAAATAGGACAAGAAGGACCCAAGTAAATAAAGAGTCAAAATTTGAATACTCTTTCCAAAGTATAAAAATAGTCCTCATCTTTAAATGAAAAACCTAGGAAATAGTGAATCACATGTGGCTACAGTAAGAAAATAAGGCATCATGAAACCAAATGTATGAAGAAGTAGATTGACCAACTGACTAAGATGCTTTAGAAACACAATATCAGTGTTCCTAATTAGTTCAATTAGAGTTCATTAGCATAAGAGTCTTATAAAGCTAAATACAGTAGTAAGGGTATAACTCTTACTGTATTTGCATCCTAGTCTTTCACATGGGTAATTAATTTTGGTACCTTGTACCACATGGCTTTATCACAAGACATTTCATTTTCCTTTCAAATTTCTTCTATGCTTTTAATTTTATTGGTTGATGATAATTTCAAAAAAGTTAGTAGGAGAGGATATATTGAAGTGAATGATGGGACATTTTGGGGAATTCTATGTTTACCCTCATTATCCACCAATCTCATATATGTTTATCATATCACTCACATCAGGTCATGAAAGGGATTTGAGGTCACACCTTATTCTATGGTTATTAGGGAAGTAGAAAGTGTCTCCATATTTATATTTGGGAAATCAAATCATAAGTCACAATTGTATACTTTATCAAATTTTACTCATGATCAACCCTATATTGCATTATTAACTCATTCAAATGGGGTGAGTAAATTTTGGCATGAATGCTTTCACCATCTCCGCTATCACCACCTAGATAAAATCAATAATAATGACAAGGTTTTAGGGTTTCCATGTGTTTAATTTTTTGATAATGTTTGCCAGGGTTGCATACTTGGAAAGCATCCTAAAGATAAGTATGAAAAAGATAAATCATGGAGAGAAACATAGATATTAGTGCTAATTGACAATGACATTGTTGGTCCATTTTCATCACCTTGATTCAATAGGTCTAAATAATGCTTACTTTCATTGATGACTTTTTAAGGTATACTTGGGTGTATTTTATTAAGCATAAATTTGAGGTATTTGATGGGGCATGTAGGAAGTAGATAGTACAATTTGATTTATGTAGTACCTCAGTCTTGTATACTTGACAAACATATAACAAGGTTCTTCTTCTCAGGTATAGACATGCCCATTGTTTAAAAAATCATGTTCACTATTTTTTGTGCATAAATTACTTATCTCATACTCTAACCACTGTTATTCTAATGACCAAACCTTCTATATTGTAAAATAAATCTAAACTTGATTATTACCCTTTACGACCAGTTATGTAATTGTACCTAATTTATAGCCTCCTAGACACTTATGTCCCAGACATGTACCTACATCGATATAAGTGTTTACTTTTCCTACAAAGTGTCTCATGCCAAAAAATCACACAATTTATAAATGAAATGTTTACTAAAGGCTAACCTAAGTTCTTTAGAGTGATAAATTTCCAAAAGGGATTGATATATAGTGATAATAAACTTCCTCATGATACGAGTAATGAACAATTTCAAAAACTTAGATTTGATCCAATTGAACATCTTTCACATAACCTATTCACACCTACAGGCCCTGGTAGATATCTTTTAATTTCATCACTATAGAATACAAAACCATGTTTAAATAAGGTCGAGATAAAAATAAGAGATGAATATGTGAATGATTTTTATTGAGTCCATCCCAATGGCGATATAGTGTAGATATATGAAATAATTATCAACATTATGTAATATCAATGAAGAATAATTTTAACTAGATTAGTCATTTTCCATGGACATGGTAAGGATTATGTAAAACAAAACATGCAAGATTTATCCAGCTTATATGGCAATTCCTAGATTACATTCCCATGCTCTCAAGATTACAATGGGCCTACATAGCTTTCAACTCAAGACGTAAAAATATTTGAACATGAACATTGTGGAACATACTCAAAATTACTTTATGTATATTCTATAACAATATCTAATGTTCTCCCTCAATGATATGTTTACCATATTTTCCTATTCTCGGTTATCATAGAGAATTTGGTAAATCAAGACATACTTTTGATTTATATGGATATAGAAAATAGTGCATTCATCAACAAACATAAATTTTGGTTCCAATTATTTGTAAAGCTTCAAGTGATGAGTGCTATACTTGATAGGGAAGCCATTGCATCTTCTAGCCGATAGTTAGGAAACGACCCCTTAATAACCATACAAGTACGATACAAATAGACAAAGTGCCTCTTCACATTATTAGTTGGTTTTGAATATTTTTGTGTATGAAAGGACATGTACAATCATGTTAACGAGAATGGCACAAAAAGAGAAAGTGATTGGTGAAAAAAGCAAGTGTCCCATTGTTTGTAGGAAGGATTGGAGAAAGGAAACAATTAAAAAATCTTAGTTAGTAAGATAGTTGTATATTGTGCTTGTTCAATATCTCATTATAGCCTGTCTTTAGTTATAAGAAGATAAAAACTAGAGCATTTACCTTTCCAATAATTTTTCCCTATAACTTATAAGATTTTCAAGAAAAAAATCTATCATTTATTTATTTATATTTATTGTTATACATGTATGTGATCAGTAAGTATCTTATCCAATATTATACAAAAATAGAACATAAAACCCAACTATGCAACTATATTCATTAAAAAACCATGAATTTTATTTTATTTTTTGAAAGAAAATAATAAAGCATAAAGCTCAAGGATTAATTATAAACTAAAACCAATAACTCAAATAAATAAACAAACAAACAAATATGGTCCTCAACATCTTAAAAACCTCACTAAACAAAATTTCTTATCTTGTCCGTTTTATATCCATTTACTTGGTAGAGTTTTTGCGCTTTGAAAATCTTTTTACTTATCTTGTTAGATTTCTTGCACTTTCAAAGTCACATAGTTTAACTTGGTGGCTATGTGGATCGACACGTTCCTAATCAAACAATAACATATTTTAACTTGGTGATTATGTGGATTGATAGGTTCGCAATCCAACAAGTGGATATGAAACCAAAATTTTCTACGGAAATGAAAATATATTATCGTTTCAGATATCGAAATTAAAGCATACTACAAGACATACGAGCTGCTGCAACAATGAAGATACTACTTCACAACTACTATGTATAATTGATTGATTAGAATCCAAGATTGAGAGTCATGATTTTCCTCTATGATATCCAATTACATTTACATTAAAAATTGGATTTAGCATCAACAAATAAAAGAGAAAGCAAAAACTGTAGATGATAATAAGACCATGCGTGCATGCCATTCAATTCCCTTCTGGGTGTCCCCAAAACAATATTTATTGCTAACATATGATAACAAAAAAACAAAATGGGGTGCTAAAGACATAGTACTAGTTGTAAAATAGAAGGCGATGATGATATGCAAAACGCAAGGATCTATGGCTTGTGAGCAAGGAGAATGGAGTTGATGATCTCATTTGTTGGATGGATAACGGAGATGATTTGCAGGGGTGAGTGCGTCACAACGTCTTCTTCTTCCACAATTGGGTATAAGAAAGCCCTCTCCGTGACCACTTCGTATCACTAAAACACTTGTAGATTTCATGTGTCTCCCTATATACTCCACAATCTTTATCTTCTCCTCTCTGGCAAGTCCCACTAACGCAACCAGGAATACAACATCGTAACACGCCAGTGTTTCAGCGCTGACATTGAGAATGTCACAAGTAATGAAAGCCATCTTCAGTGACAGCGAGAGATCGTTGTGGGAGTGTAAGAGCTTTGCGGCAAGTGCATTGGCATTGCTATCAATATCGTAATTGTCAAATGTGGCAGTCCTCAGATGATGCATGGCAAGCACGGTGCTCGTCAGAGGTAACGCCCCCGACCCAACGAAGGCCACTCTTTTCACAGAATTAGAAATGCTTGTAACGCCCTTGCACAACATTGTATATGCCAAAGCTGCCAGTTTTCTGTAATTGTTGTAGTATGGTAAGATGGTCAGGCTCGAGGCAGAAAGTGATCGAGACAATTTTCCCAATACGTCTGCATAGTGACACTCCAAATGCCCTTCTGCCTCCCCACAAAGCTCAATCAAATGCCTTCGCATTGCCTGCACATCTGTACTTAACAAACGGACGTTCACATCCACAGAGCAGGGCAGTGTGCACAACCTCACAAGTTGAGTAAGTAGAGTATTCACGCTCCTGGAGGGCTTCAGACTCTCTAACTTGGAGATTTCTTCGTATATTTCCTTCACCCTCCCCACCAACACCTCCTTAGAGATGGCATTCATTTCCTCTCCCTTTATCATGTTGAGAGCCATATTATCTTCTACTCAGAACTTAACAGATAGTTTGATACACTAATCACTACTTTGTGTTTTGGAACAAATGTAATGCTCTGTATATATAACAGTCCTACCAATAGCATTCGACCTGGACAGGTATTACACTACAAATCCAATCCCTCTCGTCCTGGATTCCGTTCACACCTTGAGCCTTGCTCTCTTTTGTCCTTTGTGTTTATTTTATGCCCTATCCAATCCCAGTCCGCACATTAATTTGAATCTCAACTGAACGTGGAAGCTCGCTTTACATTTTTGACATGTACTGATAGCACTACTAATTATTAAAAAAATGATTTTTTATAATAATTTGGCCCAAATCCACCACAGCATGTCTAAAGGTTCAATAAACAAAAAAATTACATGCAACATGGAGAAGACATTGTTCAACTAGTACATAGCGTTTCATAATGTGAAACTAAACATACTCACGTAATTCCTCCTCCGTATACTATTTGAATATATAAATCACTAATATATCTATATCTATATATATATATATATAATTAATTATTCTTAATATGTTAGCGGGACCATATGCTGAAAATGATTTATTATATTATTATGGCATGTCATCTATATGTTTAGTCAGCTTGGACGAGAGTTTGTATTAGCAACTATATTTCATTTTGAATAGATTGTGTGGATTTGGGTTGTTTTAACTTAAATATATCAAGGTCAGAGTTGTCGAAGATTCCTTTCAAGGTCTATTGCAACCATGCTCCTAAGATAGAAATAGAAAATGGGTACATATACAAGCTGCAAAGAAGGAGAAAATGTTAGACATGAAATAGTTGATACTGGACCATGTATGTGAAAGAATGGATCAATGATATGTAAAGGATTGATCTATGTGTGATTATAAATGGTATATGATTAAGTTATTCAGCTAGTTCTGAGTTATTCTATATACTTCTGTATGATTAAAAATTAGGTGCAATATAGATATGAATTTTTTGTGCATATAGTTAGTTAATCTCTCGGACTAAATAGTGAATTTATCTGGTTAAAAAGAGGTAGAACATGTGAAAATTATATTCACTCAATTGTTATTGCTAAGATATTTGTTCCACAAACCTTTATGACTTTGTAACTTTGTTAATATAAATACATCATCTCTCCTAGAGTTGTCCTCGTAATTAGCAAGTTCTGGGAAACCAAGAACCTCTACTAATAATGGTGCAGTGAATGCATTGATTAATGAAAGGATATGCTCCGATGGTTACCAAGTGAAAGGGAGTTGGAAGAATGGTGGGATTAGAAGATATCTGAGTATGCACAAAAAGAGGCAAGCAGGATCAGATATTCTTTAAAGGAATTTAGAGAGCATCATCTATATGGTGATGTACATGAAATATTTTGGTGTGATTCACAAGCTTACTAGTTGTGTGGTTGGTGAAACTAGAACATTTATATGTCCAAATGAGATCCACAACTAAAATCCATTGGACTGATGATCTGATTGAAAGATTATAGAACTTGGAGGTTGTTTGGTCCCGTGTGATCGATCACTAGATACAAACCACTATAGAAGGATATATAATGGAATTTGTAGTCCAAGGTTATATTGATTTTGAATCTTCACAAGACTTATTTATACAAAGGCCTAGAGGAAAGTTTATATAGTGAATACCAATTCTCATTAAGATGTTAGTTATTAAAGAATCTGTAGTAGCTTATCCATTCACGATTAAGTAGTTTCTTAGGTGCTATAGGGATGTGTAAGATCAGATGTGAGATGGTGTAGAGTCGATCAAGAAAGTTGACCAATAACAACTAGATGAAGAGGATAAATGAAAATGACCTAAAGAAGCTTGTAGATATAAAGTGAGAACTACTACAACAAAAAGGTGGAATATATGAGGGACTTCAGAAGTGACTACAAGTAGAGGTAGAGGTAGAAGTAAGAGTAGAGGCTGATTAATTATAGGAGATCAAAAAGAGGAAGAATGAGTTAATGAATAAATAGCAGAGGAAAGAGCTGATGGGCAAAAAAGACCTAGGTTTAGTGAGATCGAGAAGCACGTAGAGTTGTAGCCAGAGGATGCCAAAAAAAGAAGAGAATAGAAGAAGATATCCTAGTACATGGTAGTAGATCATAATCACTCAAGGAAACGCCTTTATTCTTTGTAGGACAATTACGTTATTTTGGAGGTCTGGTTAATAAAAGGCATAATACTGGTTTGACTTTTTTCACAAGATGAATCCTACAAAGAGAAGTTTCACCACAAGAGCACACATCCCCTGAGCCCATATTTTATATAATACCCCTATTTACATTCATCATCAGATATTTAAAGGTTAGAGTGAGCAGGAGATCGAGGACTCAATAAGGACTATTACATAACTCATAGATTCAAATTTTGAAATAACTACCCAAGGATATACTGAATTTTAGAAGAATTATTTAAGAGAGGTAGTGACCAATTTGACTAACCTTTTATTTATTGAACAAGTTGTTGATTGGGTGTCACAGATTGAATTTTTTGCTAAGGAAAATAAAGTATAAACAAACACCACTATGGAGACTGATGATGAGTAAGAGGCATCCTTATCGCTTGAGTGATCTCCATCACCTCTGTGATCTCAAGAATACTTTCTATTTTCATAAGGGTTTTCATTGTCAATCAATATGCTAGTACTTGGGGATAGACTCACTAGGTCTGTAAGATCATCACCACAAACACCACTAGTGATCACTCCTCCTTAAGTGACAATGCCAATTCTAACACCAAGAAGTTATCACATATGAATTCCATAAATTATGATATTATTACCAGCATCTGGAGGAGTACAAATAATGCTTTCTTTATAACCAAATCTAAGGAGTATGGATTTATATCCTGGAGACTTTATCACACTAGCTACATATGATGGAACTATGGATCTAGAGCAATACTTGCTTACATGTGAGATGAAATGGAAAGCTAAGGGAATTATTGATGAAAATATTAAGAAATATAAGCTTATCAATGCTTTGTCTATTTGGTCATAGAGTTCAAATGATGTGAAAAAATGGTTGGTCATAGAGTTCAAGGTTAAGAAAAGTATGGGCTAAACCATACAAGATCTTACAGAAATCCATCAAGGTCCAAGGGAGACTTTTCATGATTATGATCACATATTCTTTGTTGTTTTTAACAATTTTGAGTTTTCTCTAAAATATACAGATAAGGCCACTTGGTTTGTTGAAGGCTTGTAACCAAAGATCTGGTTTTCCATAACACACACTAAGTTTGCAAATAAAGAAAAAGCTAGAATATCTGTAGCCTGAGTGGAATAGATATAAGCCTATGGGACTTTGATAAAAATCAAAACACAATGTGAAAGAACACATCAATCTATATTACAAAGGTTGGAGACTCCATAGAATATTACTAAATGAACTAGAATTGGTCTATGGTGTATTGAGTGTGGAAAGGAAGGTCACCATAGGAATGACTATCCAAAAGTATGAATTGAGTTTTGTGACATCTACTATATAGTAGGACATTCAACCACTCATTGTCATTTATTACAATAGTATGTAATAAATCCCCAAAATATGTATTGTAAATTTTGTAAATTTACTAATCATGAAGATAAGGATTACAGGGCTCTACAAGAATTGAAGGAAGATATTACTAAAAGCATCTTCATAGTAGCTGCATAACAAGCACCAATGACATCGCAAAGTACTACAAGAGTAAAAACCAGTCCTACTAGTGTAGCATAGGCTAGGTTAGCATGGGCACAAAATGGACAACCATTTTAACCACAAGGATTACCTACTAGAGTTTAGGCTACACAACCATTACCATATGCTTATCAATCTACCTAGAATATTGTGATTCCTCAATCAAAATAAGCTCATAAGAATCATACTATAAATCAATACCTAGATGGTGGTTATGATAATCACCAATGCTAGTAGGGGTAGAATGTATCATAGGCTACTACCAACTTTGGGGTATAACAGGAAGATGATTGGGAATATCAAGGAACTAGAATCTATTTTAGAGGTTGATACCATGGTGGTGCATAGTGAAGATGTGGTAATGGTCCTAGAGACCCCATTAGATGTTATTTATGTTGGAAACCTAGTCATGTATAATGGAATTACCCCACCAATCCATAATGGCAAGCTTATTATGCATATTACTAACTATCAAAACAACATGATATTCATGATGACCTTATTTTAGAAACACAAGATAAAGATCAAGCTATACAAAATGATAATCAAGTTCGTTCTTAGCCCAAATGAAATGCATTTATTCAAAGAGTCATAAGAAAACAACATGCATAGCAAGGGTTACCTCCTTTAGAAATGCCAAATGATTTTGAAATATGAAAAACTAAAATAGATACATATCTTAAACCAGTTAAGGATAAGGGACTCATGAAGGAAGTTGTACAAATTCTACATATTCAACAACAAAGTTTAGTTATAGCAGATGAAGCTGCACTTGATGTGCAGATGTATGAATAGATTGTGTGAATCATGAAACAAGATGTTGTAACAACATTGATAGATTTGATGAAACTACTTAATACTTTGTGAAATGAGGATATATCATAGAATATCACTAATCTTTTGCATAATTTGATCGAATATGCGTAAAAGGGAAAGGAAGGCCTGAGAATATGGTTTGGTATGTTAAGATAAATAATCTATAGGATGTCGATGCCAGGGTTGATATTGAGATAGCAGGGTATGAAATATCAAATGTTGTGTTTGATTTTGGAAGTACAATGAATATAATTCCATGATCCACCTAGGAGACGATTAGCATACCAGCTTTAAGATACAACCCCATAACTCTTAGTCTCATGGATTATGGTTATGTAGAACATATAGGTCAATTAGAAGATGTAGACATTAAATTCATAGAGATAGCTTTACATGGTGATTTTGAAGTAATAGACATGAAGATAGATCAAACACACTACCTAGAATTGTTAGGAAAAAATTGGCCGACGATGGTAAATGACCATCAATACAGTCATGAATCAAATAGAATCCCACCAAGATGAC
This sequence comes from Torreya grandis, assembly GCA_037957365.1. Taxonomy (NCBI): domain Eukaryota; kingdom Viridiplantae; phylum Streptophyta; class Pinopsida; order Cupressales; family Taxaceae; genus Torreya; species Torreya grandis. The sequence goes on from JARHVA010001613.1 coordinate 2,421,383, forward strand.
CGTATAATCACCATTGCTCTTAGTATAGATGTCAAATCTTATATAATTCTTAAGGAATTTAATTCTCCCTATCTAGTTAAAGGAAATAGATGGATGCAAATTATGATGCAAAATGTACCTAATATCTAATGGCATATACTAATGAATCATCCCATATCTCTTTTAGAGGAGCCAATAAGTAATGAAGTATGTGGTAGGAATTTATTAAAAACTTTAAATAATTCTATAGGAGAAGAAGATGTAGTATGGTCTCTATCTATTCATTCACCTACACAGTCTAATATATATATTTTATATCAAGTCAATTCTATGGAGCATGACTATATTGAACATACCCCTGAAGGTATAATTTCATGGGATCGAGCTTATTTTATCAATGGTGATTTAAATTCCTATATGCTTAATTGGGCTTGAAATGATCATGATCTCCAACCTTTGTGCATTGTCTATGGAACTAATAGGCAAATTCCTTAATACTTTACCATGCAACACATTAGTGATTTTATAGTGAGGTTATAAATGCATGTACCAGAGGATGATCAAAGGGTAATTTCAATTAATTATTGATTGAAGGGAGTCACAGCTAACTGGTGGGTCACACATCATAGTGGAAGTAAAACATAGACAAAAGTGTGTAAATTGTTTATCATATGGTTTTAATTTCTTGAGGAAGTATGAAAATAATGGCCCATGTTCCATGGAGGAAAATGTCCCTAAAACCATGTTCAATAGTGCATTGAAATATGTATGACTGAAGAGATTAATTCAAATTATTGGTCACATTGTTTAATTTACACATTGGGGGTTTTACCTACTACATGTTATACTCATCAAGAACGTCGCAAAGAAACACAAAACTAGATATGATTGTAAAATGATTTAATAAAGACCTTTATATTTAAAATTGACCATCCCCTTGTGAACAATACATTATAGAAGATGAAAACATTCTTATGCCATGGAAGAGTGGAAGATATGCATAATGACCAAGCTTCACAGCTAGAGGAAATGGAGGCTCATGAAATCATTGATTTTGTCACCATGGAAGTCAAGCATAGTCAACAAGATACTCAAGATCTCATTTATGCTACGACCATGGACACTATGTGTAGATGAAAAGATAACAAGGAAATTAGTCGTGTCGTTGTATTTAATAAGAGCCTACTAATGATCATATTTCAGTTAGTGAAGATTCTTTAAAACTCATATATTTTTTCAAACCTTAACCTAACTATGAAATATTACCTTAACCTTTAGATGATGAAGCCAAAGAAGATCAGTTGTGATAGATATAATTACCAAAAAAAGAAGGTGAGTGGGACGTTATACAATCTATTCCAGAGGATGAATGACAAATATATCAAGAACCTCTAAAGGAACATATTATGTATATAGAGTCTAAAACATCTCTAAAATTGGCATATGTTGGAGACTATTGGGAACAAAAAGACATTTTTGAAGCATTGCAACTTCTCCAAGACTAAGCTGATGTATTTCCCATGAATTTTTTAGAAATAAAAGAGGTAGATCCTTCTTTAGAGGAAATGCATATAAAACTCAAATAAAGTGCATGACCTATTAATAAAAGGCCTTATCATCCTAATCCTAACATGAAGATAAAGGTTTAAGATGAATTAGATCATATGCAAAACTTAGGAATAATTTTTATTATTGAAAAATAGTATGGGTAAGTCCTCTGGTCATACAACCAAACAAGATAGGTGAGATTCATATCTATGAAGTCTATCACATCTTAAATGATGCTTGTGTCAATGACCACTTTCCAATACCATTTAGTAATGAAGTGTTTCAAGTTGTTGCTAGACATGAGGTGTATTCTTTCACTAATGAATTTAGTAAATATAACTAGATACTCATCATATCTAAGGATAAAACCAAGACAAAATTTTTTGCTGAATGGGGGTCATTTGCATACAAGGTAATGCCATTTGGTCTAAAGAATGCACCTACAATCGTCTCCAGGTCCATAATAACTGCATTCAAATATTTTATTCATGATTTTTTAGAGGTGTATTTGGATGTTTGGGCAGTGTTCTCATTATTTAAAAAACATTTTTCAAAATTAAGACTCATGTTGGAGAGATGTAGAGTGCTCAAGATTATTCTTAATTTTTAAAAATGTTTATTTTTCACATTGTTTGGTGTTATTCTAGGCCATATAGTGTGTAACAAGGGAATCCTAGTGGATCAAGAAAATATTATGGTAATAATGAGTATGCCACCACCTACTTCATCAATAGAGGTGCATTCCTTTTTAGGACATACAAGATATTACTAGAAATTCATAAAATGATATACAACTATTTTAGCTCCCATGGAGAAATTGTTGCATAAAGGTGTTCTTTTTATTTGGATAAAAATTTATCAAATAAATTTTGCTGATCTAAAACACCAGTTGGTTACTACACTACTATTTAATTTTCCTAACTGGGGTAAACTATTTCATATATATGTAGATGCATTTGACACCACAATTAGTGTAGTGTTGGTGCAAATGGCCAAGGGAGCCCTAGACCATCCAATCAATTTTTCAAGCTAAAAATTGTATATAGCCAGAACTACACTAAAATTGAAAGAGAAACATTAGACATTGTGTTTTACCTACAAAAATCTAGACATTATTTTCTCGTTACCCCATTCAAATTATTCATAGATCATCAAACTTTAAAATATCTTGTCAATAATCCATTATTGGGCAGAAGGATATCTCATAGGTTGATTTTTTTTTAAAGTTTAATTTTTATATCAATGATAAAATGGGGAGGGAAAACATTGACCCTGATCATCTCATTAGATTTTATAATGGAAAGGATCATATGGATATCCCAAATGAGTTTCTTGATGCTAATTTATTTATAGTGTCTGCGATTCCTAAATGGTTGGCTAAAATCACATAGTTATTGAAATAAGGGATATTACCTATATATTACACTAAAAAAGAAATGAAGCATGTCCTAAATTCAACCCTTCTTTTGATAATTATAAATGGATTTTTGTATCACATAGGGAAATATGAGGTTTTACGATAGGTTGTACTAGAGCATGAACAACCACAAGTTCTAGAAGAATCACATCAAGGCATTCTTGGAGTATATTTTGTAGGAGAAGTTGTGCAATAAAAATATTATAAAGTGGTATTTAGTGGCCGCATATTTTCAAATATACATAGTGTGTTGCCAAATAATATGATGTTTATCAATTAATGGGTAAACCCACTCATAGGGATGAGATGCCTTTTCATCCCATATTAGTGTAGAAACTATTTTATCAAAGGGGAATTGACATTGTTGGCCCATTTAATCCATCAAGTAGGTATACCAACTCCAAATACATAATTATAACAATTGATTACTTTACCAAATGGGTATAGGCTACTACTACACCAAATTGTGGAGCCAAAGACAATGCTATGTTTTTTGTTTGAAAACATTATTACTTAATATGGGCATCCACTACAATTCGTAAGTGGTATAAGTACACTCATTTTGAACAAGACCTTTAAAATACTAATAGAATAATTTATGATCTCACATCACAAAAAACATAGCATATCATCCGCAAGTTAATGGTCAAGAAAAGGCTATGAATAAAGTGTTGGGTAAGCTCTTGACAAAGGTGTGTGATGTTAAAAAATATGATTGGGAGGACCAAATCCTTGTGTTACTTTTAGCTTACCTCACCCATTTTAAACATGCATCATGATTTACCCCATTCCAACTAGTGTATGGGCTAGAAGCTATCATGCCTATGGAATATGTAGTGACTAGCGTATGGGTTACCAATGCAATAGGTCTAGGTGACCAAGAATCAATTTTAAATTTTTTGATGGATCTCAAGCATATGGATGAAGATAGGCACCGATCAGTATGGGTGTAGGAAATTAATAAGAGGAGTCAAAAAGCATGACATAATAAGAATTTGTACACAAAAGAATTCCATTGTGACTAATTGGTTTTGTTATATTATAGTCGATTCCATGCTTTTTGTGACAAGATTATAATCTGGTGGAAAGGTCCCTTTGTTATTCACAAGATTTTACAAAATGAGTCTATAATATTACAAGAGCATGAAGGTAATGTTTTACCTAAAAAGGTTAACAGATGTAGACTTAAGGTCTACCACCATTAGAGCCACTTCACATCCATAAAGTGTGATTATGCACACCTTGAGTAGTTATATAAAATTTTATTTGTGCTTTTTATTTGAGTTTGGTTTACATTTTTTATGTGGTATGTGTTTTCATAAGCTTCTTGTTAGTAGAGCACATGATCAATTTCAATTTTGTAAAACTACATGACAAACATCATTCTGCTAGACTAATACATGTTGGTTATCAAGTCATCCTAGGTGGATAAGCTTTTCCATGACATCATCCACCCATGATGAAGTATGGGTCATCTATTAATTTTAGGAACCATACCCTAACAAGTTTGAGGGTTATGATTATCAATAATGGTTTAGAAGAAGGGGAGTTATGGCCAAAGCATGTAGGTAAGCAGTTATAAAATTACTATCATATTTGAATGTCACAATCAAAATTATCTATTTAATAGGTACGGTAGATGAAAAGATAGATGAATGTCCCATTGGACATTATTTCATAGTCAAATTCATGCCATATAGACCATATTCAATGCCACATTTGTCAAGATGGATTTTATTTTCATGCATAAAATATTAAGGTTGCAACATCAATTCAAATTTGAAGCCAGTTGTATAAATGAAGGGTTTTAAGATCCCAAACATTAAATTAACAAGATCGATGGGCTAAGTGAACCAACAAATTCATAAATAATTCATTTCATGGCTCTTCAAAATATTCAATCTTGCTAATTTTGCTCTATAAATTGCTATTTTAGGGTTTATTGTCTCCTTGAATTGAAATTATATATTATTTTTTGACCTTTCCCTTTTTTTAGTAATTATGGCTGCATCCCCTAGTTTTGTTAATTTTGAGGAAAATTTCAAAAAGTGGTGCTCTACATTAAAAGAAGATTTAGGGATAAGAGTTTCACTCTAATAAACCAAGTTCTTGGATCCTCAGGGTAGTATCATGTATAGAGTGCATGCAACCACTTATTTTACTCAAATGGCTTGGTACCGTATCTTGTTGGCTCCAATGCTGAGCATCTCATGAGATTACCCATTTTTGGGGATTGGTCAAGAATCATGCAACTATTGTTGGCTAGGTATAACCAACATGATATTTATTTACTGCAAGAAATCACAATGTAATTGTCTACTGAAGCAATATCTCAAGTAGTAGGGATGCCTACTAAAGGAAAATACCTAGTGGAATACAAGTCCAAGGCACCACCTATCTCTACTAAAATCAAACCCACTATAGTTTGGGAAAATTAAGGTATTCTATTGATTACTTTACTCGATGAACCCATGTGATTGTTGGTTGAATGTATCTTAAAAAGGTTCTAACAAATAGCTAAATCCATGATTGTGGCCAAAAAGGGTGTTGTTGACATTATGCATAGAATGATTCATGGTGGCAAGGAGTTTAAATAGATATATTTCCTACTTTCAAAGTTATAACACAATATTACCAATGTTTTTTGCACTACCAATCATACCTTCCAGTACCAATTCTTGGTATTTTTCTTGGTCTTTACTTAATGGAAATCTTTGATCACATAAGTTCACCTCGACATATATTATTGGCCTAATGTATAATTTTCCAATTTGGATGATTCTTATGCCAATCTTTATCATGATCAAGATCCTTTATTCAATAATTAGGAATAGGAGCTTTTGCAGATGGTTTCTACACATCCATGAATTCCACCAAATGTTATGAATTTTTTTGGTCAACATTTTGTATTTTCACACTTATCAGAGGGAACCTTTATTTGAATACATGAGTTCCTTCCAATGACCACTACACCATTAGGGTTTTCTTAGATGTGGCCACTACATAGTGAGAAGTGGCATTGTGAAAAGCCTAGGGTACACAATAGGCTACACCTCTACAAGTTTTTCCTCCTAACACCACACCTTTGAGTTCATCTACTACACTTGTAGAGATGCCTCAACACAAAAAGAGTAAGTGAATAACTGATCACAGCCCATCTTCTCCATCCTACCAGAAAATAAAGAGCCAAGAATTTTGTTATACCAATCCTCACGTTCTAAAAATTGCTTCTCGGTGCAATTGGCCCAAGTTACAGACTGATGTAACTAAATTTTACTACATCATGCTTGAATATATGGAGGGTGATTTGTATGAAAAAGAGAGAAAAATATTTCTTCTTTTGGAAGGCTATGCACACTATGCAAATTCATAATAAGCTACCACTAAAATTATGGGTTTATCTTCCACCTTACCCACCTTCCATTATGATACACCAATTAGGGATATCCACTAATGTGGAATAAACTCAAATAGATAGGACTCATGGTATCTTCTTTAGAGGTACACCTCCAACATAACCACTAGATGTTCTATTGGAGAGTTCCTCATAATCTACATTATGGTATAAATAATCAGTGCACAGGTATCGCATGGTTAAGGAGGACCCTAAAGATTCTAATGTGGATAAAATAGGAGTCCGTGGATCTAATATATCCACTTTTCAGTCTCTGATACCATCTAATTCTTAGCTCTAAATGACATTTCCATACTCGAATATGCATGATATTTTTTGAAGATGATTAAGGAAGTGATTTATTTCACACTTTTAGATTCTAATAGTTGCATAATCTTCTTCCTTTTCATAATATAATAAACCAATTTTTGATCCTAAATTATTCCCACTTGAGTCTATGATGGATGAATAAAATTAAGCTACCTCAAGAAGAGGCTAATCACATCATTACTTGATGATATAACAAAGAAGGGAAGAAATGGGCTAAGGTTGAAGCTACCCAAAAGTTATAGGTTGAGATGGGGTGAGCTCAAACTCCTACCTTTATACATGTTTTTGAAAAGCCCATAATGACACATGTTGTTTTCAATGTCAACCAACAATCTTTGCATGTGGACTCTTTTCATCAAGCTACTTTAGATTTAGTTCGATAGTGTAGTCTTAACTCAGAGTAGGTAGTTCAACATCATCAAGAGAAGGGTGTCATAGCCATAACTTAGGAAGCTCCAAGTGATACTATCGATATTGTTTCTTCATCTAGTCCCCATGTTTCTCCACTGACCATTTTGTCTATGGAACTATCAAAAGTTCCAATTGGTGAGACTTCATTTCTTTTAACTCTATGATTGGCTTTTGTTCAAGTTCCTTTGTATCTTTTACCCTGCAGTGTAGATTAGCTAGTTGTAGAACTTCCATCTACTTCAACTAGTCTATCTATGATGTCTATGTGAGGTATACCTCTATCTCCAATGCACAAGACTATATTTTTCCTTCTAATTTCTCCTCTTTAGCATGGTTTGACTTCTATTTTGGCCACCTCATTACATATCGCACCAACTATCACTGACATTTATCTCAATTTTACTTAGTTATCCCTAAGTAAACAAATTGGAGGTGTGGTTGTGTTTCAAAAATCATTATCTCAGTAGGCCCAATGTTTAGTTCAACAAGTTTCACAATGAGATGCTGAGAATGCTAATTTGGGGCGTGTCCTATAGTAGGCATGTGATACTATTAAATCTTTGATATACTAATATTATTTCACAATTAGCGATTGAACCTAGTTAGCCTTTTATAGATCACCTTCCTTTACTTCTTGATCAGTTGGTTCAAGACTAGGAGAAATAGAAATTACACATAAAGTATGATTAATAAGGCCTGGTGATAAGAGATAAGACTATAAAACTATGTGAGTTGCTTATTGAATATCAAACATAACTCAGTGTGATGATCTAGCCGATTAGACAAATCACTTACCAATTGTCTTATGGGCACCATTACCTTGAATATGATTGGATTGGATTGCAACATAATTTTGCTTCTATGTACACCTCCTCTATAGAATTATTATATCCTCTAACAAACCCTCAATCTATGGATGTTACTTTTAATGATTTGATTGGTGTAAGGGATTTAGTTGTTGATCAGTTGTAAGGGTGTTAGACTAAGATGAATTAAAATACCTTTACTATAGTGCACATGAATTGATTTATGAATCATCTCACATTAATTTCAAGTGATATGGATGATAATGTTGTAGCTGCCACCACTACTTATATTTATTATGATGGTTCTAATCTCTAACACTTTTTGTATGCTCATGCTCCCCTACATGCCTTGGTTTGGGCTATTCAAGAGGTTTTATTCAAAGGACACACTTACAAGTAGGACTTGGCTATTATAAATGCTTCCATTGCCCCCATGGTTTTCAATCATATTTCTCTACATCCTAGTTAGCTCTTGGTGGCTTTGTGGTAAAATAAATAGGCAACCTCTTTTATGGAACCATCTTCCACTATTCCTTTTCCATCTTCTTCTTTAGTTTAGGTGCTCTGTTGGTTCCACTTTTATTTCTCTCTTTTGATGTCTATTTTTGATTTGGTTTGTAGAGGTAAATTGGTTGAAAACCTGAAAGGGTGGCCAATTTATTTCATTATCTCATCTAAAACTCAAAAGGATGGTCAATTACCCTATGATTTCCTTTATTATGACTAGGTGTTGGTCAATTTTACTCCTATTTGGTTATTTTACTCGATGTTGTCTTAGGGCGAGATAAATTATTAAGTCCAAAATAGTGTTAGTGAGACCATATGCTAAAACATGTTTATTTTATTATTATGACATGTCTGCTATATGTTTATTTAGTATGTACGAGAGTCTGTGTGAGAAATTATATTTCATTTTGAATAGATTATGTGGATCTGGGTTGTTTTAACTAAGAAAGTTTATATCAAGGTCAAAAATTTTGAATCTTCATTTCATGGTATATTACAATCACATCCTTAAGATAAAGATAAAAAATGGGTACATATACAAGTTACAAAGAAGGAGAAGAGGTTAGACATGAAATAGTTAATACTAGACCATGTATGAGAAAGAATAGATCAGTGATATGTAAAGGATTGATCTTTGTGTGATTATAAATGGTTTATAATTAAGTTATTTATCTATTTATAAGTTATTTATATATAATTTTGTATGATTATTTATTAGGAGAAATATAGATACAGATTTTCTATGCGTATAGTTAGTTAATCTGTAGGAGTAAATAATGAATCTATCTGATTAAAAGGAGGTAGAGCATGTGAAAATCATACTCACTCTATTTTTATGGCTAAGATATCTATTCTATAAACCTCTATGAATTTTTAATTTTGCTAATCTAAAGACATCATCTCTCCCATAGTTGTCCTTGTAATTAGTAAGTTCTAGGAAACTAGGAACCTCTACTAACATAATATAATATATTAAATAATGTTATAATATAAAAATTATTATATTAGAATATTATATTATGTGTGTATGTATAATATATTCACATGGGTTGGAGGGGGCCCATTCCTAAAAAATATGTCAAAAAAAGAGAGAGAATGATTAAAAAAATTACTCTAGATCAAAGAGGAAAGCTTAAGGTAAAAGGCTACCCAAAGAGAAACATATTATAAAACCTAACAATAAACAAGGCCAAAATGTTCCACACTAGAAAATGAAGGGTGTTGATGACTGAAAATATTAACCCTTAAATAAACTCTTAACTAAAAACTAACTCATTAATAAGGCCCTCCCCAATAGTATGGAGCAGCAAACATATTCCCCCTTCATCAAAAAATGGAATTATGATTCCCTTGAAAAACATTATCAATGGATTTCTAGAGATATTTAAATCTAATTTCTATATTACCTTAGACTTGTACACCTGTAAATATCCATTATAGCTATACCTTTACATTATAAACCTACTCGCTGTCAAAAGACTCATGATCACTGTTTCTTTGTACCTGAATTACTTATATATTACTTCAACCATTTTTATTCTAATGACCAAGCCTTCTATATTGTGAAAAAATATCTAAACTTGATTATTATCCTTCACTGCTAGATTTGTAATTGTACCTATTTTATAGTGTCTTGTACAATTGTATCCCATATAAATCTTATGTCAATACATGTGTCCACATTCTCTACAAATTGTCTAAAGTAAAAAATTCATCTAGTTTACAAATAAAAATTATCGTAAAGGTCAGTCAAAGTGATTTAGTGTTATATATTTCCAAAAGGGATTTATATATTTACAAGATCAACCCTCATTCATTCCTCACCTAGCAAACACCAAGAATTCACAAGGCAACATACCAATAAGTACTCAATCAAACATTCAAGTGATAAAACATATCATATTCATCCATATTTATAATTCAACCATAAGATTACTATTCTCTCAAGTTTGAATCATTTGAAGAGTAATTCATGATCCATATTTTGTTACTTATAAGCTAGTTCATTGCATGTCTTTGATTATAAATAATTACATCCTTATGTGCAAACAAACCAACATGTAGTTGGTAACTACATAAGTATGAGGCACTATTTGGACTATTGGCTATGTAGGAAGAACCCATTGACAAAGGGGCCATTGGCAAAACATGACACTATGAGCCAACAAACTCATTATTCTCAAAATCACTCTAAGGATGAGGAAGCTAAGGATTTAATATTTGATAAATAATAATAGCCTATGTACATGATCTATAGACATCAGAATAAAGGTCATAGAAAAATCCAAAGGTTCTAGCTGGTCTTATCCTAATATCTTCAATATTATATATAATACTCTTTCAATAGTGTTAGACACTTACATAAATGAAACTATCGAGATCTAACATCAGCATATGAGGTCAAAGAAATAATATTTACAAAATCTTATGAATGTTTCAAGATTAGCTCCTAGTTCACATCTAGTGTATCTAGATTAAACCTAGATGAGTATAGTAAACTAGCCAAATATCATTTTTTTCAAACTCATTGCAATATCTATAAATAGTTGTACTTTATTATTTATAGAAATCTTAATTTTATAAATTTAGATATTATTTATTTGAGTTTTCTATTAGTTTTCATGTTCATTAGGTTAGTACACCATCCCTGTGTAAAAGCTCACATAAAACCCCTTAACCCTAGATAAGCTCACAAATTTAAATTTAGGGTTAAACTCTTGGTGAACTGAACTTTTATTCTAAAAACCCTAAATTGACCTAGTCTTTCCTTTTTTTTCTTATTGCTGATTTTTAATTAAAAATATTTTAAAATCAGATTTCCATTGTAGTAATCATAAATGCATGTATCATTTAGTTTCTTTTATAATATTTCATAGTAACCTTTGTTTGTTATACTTAATACATGGCTCAATTAACTAAAAACCTAAGAAAGGATAATAACCAAGTTTAGTTTTACTATTCCTTTTGCAATTTTATAGAGTGGATATCAATATTCCAATAGGCATGTTTCTAATGTTTTATTCCACATATATCATATTCAAATGACATTTATAATCCCATAAAAATTATTTACTCATCACTTATATTGGATTTCACATTCTAAAATGTCACAAATCTGAAATGTAAGGGTTACCAACATATCCCACCTCTTTTTGTTATAGAATAGGTTCCTCCTAAGCCTAATTTTTTTATCAAATTAAAATGAGATAATCTTATTGACCAATTGAGCAAAAGACATGCTCAAATTTTAATCTTTGAATTCCTAAAGCAATAAAATACCTACAAGGATATTTTATATGAATAAAATAAGGGACATTGATGTAACAAATGATATTAAAACAAAATATTATATAGATCTTATGCAATATCTCAAAAACAATGGAAACCTTAATAACTTTGATCCAAAAAATTTATCGTCAAAATATATTATTGCCTTTATTCATAAAAGTGTGTATTCCTAAAAAGGAAATAAAAATAATGTCATTTGATAGTAGTTCAGGTAAAAACATTTGTGGCATGAATTTATCAGCCACCATAGGTATTATAAAAAAAAATCTTCAAAAATTAGATATGCATATCAAAGGATCTAATAATTCATGTAGCCTTCCAATTGGAAAAATATGTTTTCAATCTCAAATTTAATGTGGAAAATCACTTTACAATTTTGACATGGCCTAATAGCACTACTAATTTTTTTATTTTTTTAAAAAAAAATTATCCAACATCCATGACGTCATGTTTAAACACTTAAGAAGTATAACATTTCATGATGTGAAACTAAATAATATCATAAAACTCATTTTTTTAACTTAATAATGTTAATGATATGTTTCAATTTTATTTTAGAGGTTAGGGCACCTAAGTTTTCAGTTTATGTGGTTCATGTGTCAGTTAACGGTGATACATGGTTTTCCCTCCATCACTTCAGAAAGGGGTGTTTGTGAAGGGTATTTTCTAAAAATGCCTCAAAGGTATAATTTTAATAAAGGTAAGGTCTAGAGAGATACACAACTAATTAATATCATACATTTAGATATATGTTATACAAATCATCCCTATTTATTTGGATAAATGCACATATTGACTTGTATTGATGAAAATACTAGATAGTGTTAGATTTACCTCTAAAAATAAAATTATTATTTGTAAAATTGTTAATTTAATTCAAAGAAATGATAGAAAATCAATTTTTGCATTTTATTGAATGCATGAGAGTAATGTGTTCAAAAACATTGTTACCAACATAGGATTATATAGAAAATAATAGTTTCTTAAACACCAAATAAGAGAATGGTGGGGCTTAAAGAAATAACATAACCATCTCTAAAATGACTATATGTATTTAACATTCTAATATATTAATAGACTTGACTTAATTATTGCAAGGCCACACGTCTAATATGTATCTCTGATTAGTATTATAATGCCATTGATCTTATGACAAAACATTAAGGATTTAATTATTAAGATTATATATGATAATATTATATAATATATTATATATTTATAGATATAAATATTTTTGAAATATTGAAATTACATATAGGCATACATATATAAATACATAAATCCTTATGTGTGTATGTTTGTGTGTGTGTGTATAAATAAAAAAGTAAAATTAAAAAATGTTTGCACCCAAACTCTTCTTTTTTGATGCCCAACTTTTTAAAGCATTGAATTTCACTGCATGGAAGATGAATATGTGAATGATTATTCAATTCTAATAATAATGGTGCATCATCACTCATACAGTAACCCATCCTATGAGAATTGATTAGTAGACAAAATATGATAAGCAAAACACAAAATCCCTAATGTTGATCATCATCAGTGTCACTGATGAGGTTTAACCTCATATTCAAGATGTGAAAACATTGAAAGAGGATTGGGACATTATGTCTACCATTTATGAGATGAATAACCAGATGAATATTCTCCATATCCAAACTAAAAAAGGATCTCTCATCACTAGAGGAAGATTATATAGGTGATTCAAAATAGGAACAATATAAATAGCCACATAAGTAGTATCAAAACGTTGACATCCATGAGCTCATAAACACACCATGGCATCCAAAAAACCATGGGCCACTAATCCAATTCAAATATAAGTCATCCCTAGAAGTAAGGTCCACTAAGAAGACATAGTTTCCATTAAATAACCCCACCAAAACAAATAGTTTAGGCCAAAAATATATAAACTAGTCAATGATTTTTTCATTGAAGGCCTCTTCCCCAAAATCCAAAAAAACTAGTGATCTAACTCCCACATCTTGTTCCATGAAATAAATGTTTTCATTTGAAATCTCCATCTTAAGAATCACTATGGAAATCTTGATCCCTAAATCACACAAGGAAAAAGATAAAACATATACCTTAAATATGTTAGCTAGATCTAGAGCCAACATAAAATCATCCAGATTCAACCTAGAAGAATATTTAAGAAGTTGCTCACTTTTACACTCTTCCCTACCTAAGCTTATGGAGAGAGGGCACTAGACCAAAGTTATAGTGGTGGAATTTTTCTAAGGTTGAATTATTAATGGCAAAGGGGCTAATATTATGTTATGATTTAGTTAATAATTAGAATAGAGCTACATAAGTTGAAATTGGCTATTAGCATGTAACTCAAGGGTGAACATTTGGTAGCGGTAGTGTATAAGGTGGTAGTGGTAGTATATCTTGTTTGTAACATATTTTTATTAGTGGTGTTGTTTTAATATTTTTATTTAGTAATTTATTTATGTCTTTTTCACTTTTTGTTCTATGTTATGTGTTTCTATCCCTTGAAATTTACTTTTATTCAGTATTAATAAAACACTAGTAGAATTCCATTAATTTTCCATGTGTTTAATAGGTTTTAATGGTTGAAAACAAGTTTAAATATGTTGAATATATGCTAGTTATGTTTTTTTATTTCATTTAATTGGTTTTCCCTATATATGTTGTTTAGCTTTCTTGGGTGTTAATTTAAGTCATTGAAAAACATAATCCAAAATTCATGAGGATGTGAGGACATGTCTATCTTTCACATATATATGTACCCTTACTAAAATATATTTGGCTAATGATGTTAATATTAATAATTGAATATTTAAATTATTGAAGACTTGTTTATTCTTTCTCTTATTTTTTTTTCACTTCTACAACAAGTATCTCTTATGCATAATTTATTTTTATATATTATAGAAATTTATTTTTTATGTTTAATCAAACCTCAATTATTAATTATAGATTAATCTAACATGGTATAAGATCATGGTTTATATTATGTAAATGCCAAAATTCTTACTTAAATCTTAAGTTTCATCTTAAATGTAACAAATATGTCATTCATTGACCTAGTACATTGAAGCTTTACTATTTCATAGATTTATCTTTTCATCTAAGGTCCTTTATTGATCCTATTTCATAAAAAGAACAAGGTGTCTCTTGTTGGACATCTATCATCTAGTAGGTTTTCATGAAAAATGATTTATGCCATTAGATTTAAACTTTGTGGAAATCCTAGGATCAGTTATGAATATGACCTAATTTTGTGATAGTTAATTTCATCCATTTCTAAAGGATTTAAAGGAATTTTCCATGATTTTGTGTAAATTTTTACTGTTAGGGTCTCTAAGGAAAAATAATTTTTTATTTTGTACTAGATCTAAAGATTATATATTTGGCATAATTTTTATACTTACTTGTAATACTTCCCTAGAGATTCCATCTACTCAAACAACCCCTAGACTCAAGAACTAATAAAGAAACTATCAAACGTGAGAGTGACTTCATTAGTTATCAATCCCAATAATTGATTTGACCTTGACTACCTCAGAAGCCCCTAATACTAAAACATTAGATGTCCCCAACACCCAGTGAAGGACCTCTAATTATGACATCCTAACTACTAATGCCCCAACTAATTCTGTCATCTTGATTGCTTATAATGACATACCTTTGATGTGTAAAGTTATGATGATATATCTACTTACACTATCAGCACCCTCCAAAATTCTAATGATTATAAGAGGGGACTCCATCTCTGAGGTAAATTATTGATAACTACATGAGGGGAATAAATGTCCAATAAAAAATATTGATGACTATTAGAGGTATACTGTAGTTCGATGTAGAAAATTTGATCACTACAAAAAGAGTTTTTATTTATACACAGGTGCATTCTAGTCTTATAAGTTCGACATGATGGCCAAAGGTTTATACTATATTTGGGGCCTATTGGTTATATTTACAAACACACCAAAGGTGACATCATCAATGGGAATCATTCATTCTAAGCCTTAACTCAATTGGTCATATGTGAGTTTAGCCATTGGTCACAACTAACCTTAGGGGGATAATTTTTTCCATGAAAAGTTTCCTTAAAATATATGTCTACCCAAAATTATTTTAAAGTGCAGACTTACATTTGAACAAAAAATTTAAAATCATACAATTCTCATTTTATATATCCTTTTAAAGTGTTCATTTTTTAATTTGTGAATTATTTCAAACTCTATGCATTGGTTTTATGCTCAAACTATGTAAAATTATTACTAATGAACTCGAATATTATCAATATAAATAAAAATAAAAAATTCTAATATTATGAATAATAAAAAATATTTATTTGTATTGAGTAATTCAAATAACTAAAAATCATGTATAAATAAGCTTCAACTTATAATTGATGTTGACATACAAAATTTAGAACCTTAAAAATAAATAAAACCAGACTTGTTATTTTTAGCACCTGATATTTTTAGAAAGTTTCACATTAAAGCATGTGTATCTCTAAAAATCCCTAAAAATAAGCTAAATAATTAAATTAACTTATCAAATGAATTTCAACTAATGTTCAATTTAGGTTACAAAAATAGATAATTAAAAAATTTAGAAAAAACCCAAGAATAAAATTTAAATAGAATTTCAAACCCTTAGATGGTCACGTATGGCCTCCAAAAAATATTGAAAATGTATGGCATTTATATTCATAATAAGGTCATTTTGGCATGAAGATGAGCTCAAACAAAAGAATAAATCAAAACTTATGGCCTCCATAAATTCACCCTTTTTTATGCAGCATGACCTCTATAGATTTAAGGGGTTTCATATCTTCTATTTTTTCCCCTAATTAATCATCACATACTTCCTTTTTTTACCATGGATCAAATCATGTTTCACTTCTTACACCATTTAACTATCATGAGTAGAAAACCAAAGTTCAAATCCTCTTTAAGAGTAAAGTCTTAAACTAGATCACTATGGGTATATAATAAGAGCCAACATTTGATAGAAAGAAGGTGAAGTAGTTTAACAGAAGTGAAAGAGTCTATGGTCTATTATATTTGTCTATGTCCCTTGACATGCTCTTTCATATTGTATCTGTAACTTTTCCTAATGATACATGAACCACATTGGAAAAACTCTTTGGGAGATAGGATAAAATAGGGGGTCATGATTTGGAGAATGAACTCATTAGCTTGAGTATAGGTAACTTAGACTCTAAACAGAACTTCTTTAGTAAAATTGAAATCACTTAGGTTGTAGTTGAACTTATGCAACATTGATAAAAATAATGATCAATTGATTCTTTCCATCTTCTCCAAATTGGGCTCAAACTATGTTTTCTTTTTCTACCTTCCATACCACTAAGTGTGCCCTTGGAGTTATATGTCATCCATAGATTATTTCGGTGCTAAATGACATTAGAGTAAGACAAGCTTATTTACATGGGTACACTGAAGCCATATTAATCATATGCTTTAATTTTAAGTTATGACAAACATAGGGCTTCCATTAGTAATGATAAAAAATAGGATGAGAAGGACCCATAGTAAAGAAAGATCAAAAATCAAATACTAAGTCCAAAGTATCAAAAGAGTCCTTATATTCATATGAGAAGCCCAAGAAATAGTAAATTACATGTGCCTACTGTAATAAAATAGGGCACGATGAAACCAAAAAGTATGAAGAATTGGATTGACCAACTGAATAAGAATCTTGAGAAGCACAATATTGGTGTCCCTAATTCTTCCAATTAGAGTTCATCACCATATGAGTCTTCTAAGGCTAAGGACAATACTAAGGGTAAGATATTTGTTACATTTTCATCATAGTCTGTTGCATGAGTAATTGATTTTGGTGCCTTGTACCACATGTGGCTTTATCACAATGCATTTCATGTCCTTAGAACCTTATTCTATGATTTTTATTTTATTGGGTGATGATAATTTTTAAAAAATTAACAAGAGAGTATATCTAAAATTGAATGATGGGACATTTTAAGGTATTCTATGTGTTCCCTCATTATCCACCAATCTCATATCTTTTTATCAAATTACTCCAACCAGTTCATGAAAAATATTTGAGTTCACACCTAATTCTATTTTTATTAGGTAATTAGACAATGACTCTAAAGTTGTATTTGGAAAATCAGATCACCAGTCACAATTATATACTTTATCACATTTTATTCAAGATCAAACCTTTATAGAATTATTCACTCATTCAGATGGGGTGATTGAATTATGGCATAAGTGATTCAACCATCACAACTATTGATATCTAGATAAACTCAATCATAATGACATGACTTTAGGGTTGCCATGTGTTTAATTTTTTAATAATGTTTTCCAAGGTTGCATACTTGGTAAGAATATTAAAGATAAGTATGAAAAAGCAAATCATGGACATCTACATAGATATTAGAACTAATTCATAGTGACATTGTTGGTCAATTTTCATCAACTTCATTCAATAGGACTAAATAATAATTACCTTCATTACTTGGGTGTATTTTATTAATCATAAATTTGAGGTCTTTAATGGGCCATGTTTGACATAGATAGTAAAATATAATTTTATGTAGTACTTTAGTCTTGTACATGTGAGAAATATTTAATAGGGTTGTTCCTTTCAATTATATACATGCCCATTGTTTATAGTCTCATGTTCACTCTTTTTCTATGCCTAAACTGCTTATTTCTTATTTTTACCATTATTATTCTAGTGACCAGACCTTTTATATTGTGAAAAAATCTAAACTTGATTATTACCCTTTACTACCAGTTATGTACCTATACCTATTTTATAGCTTCCTAGATACTTACATCTTAGACATACACCCACATCAATTCAAGTGTTCACTTTTCCTACAAAGTGTCTAGTGCCAAAAAGTCTCCCAATTCTTAAATGAAATGTATACTATTTTTTGGTGTCTAAATTACTTATCTATTAATTTGACCATATTTTTTCTACTGATCAGGGATTTTATATTGTGAAAAATGATCTAAACTTGGTTATTATCTTTCAATGCTTATTTTGTAATTGTACCTATTTTTTAGTTTCCTATACACTTACATCCCATATAAACACCTATATTGACACAAGTGTCCACATTCTCAATAAATTATTGAAAGAAAAAAATTCTTCCAATTTACAAATGAAAAGTATCCTAAAGGTTAGTCTAATTGATTTAGTGTGATATATTTCCAAAAGGGATTTATATATTTACAAGATCAACCCTCATTCATTCCTCACCTAACAAATCCCTAGAATTCACAAAGTAACATACCATGGAGTTATCAATCAAACACTCATGTGAAAAAACATATCTTATTTATCCATATTTCTAATTCATCCATAGGAGTAATATTATCTCATGTCTGAAGCATTCGAAGATTAGTTTATGAGCCATATTTTCCAACTTACAAGCTAGGACATTTCATGTCTTTGCTTATCAAAAAATTACATTCTTGTGTGCAAAGAAACCAACATGTAGTTGGTAACTATATAAATATAAGGCACTATTTGGAGTATTGGCTATGTAGGAAGAACCCATTGACAAAGGGGTCCTTGGTAAAACTTTACACCATAAGCCAACAAAACCATTATTCTTAGAGTCATTCTAAGGATGAGGAAGCTATGGTTTTGTAATTTGATAAACAATAATGGCATGTGCACATCATCTATAGACATCAGAAGAAAGATCACTAAAAACCTAGAAGGTTTTAGATGGTCTTATCCTAATATCTTCAATATTATATATAAGACTCTTGCAATAATGTTAGAACCTTACATCAATACAACTATCTAGATCTAAAACAAGCATCTTAGGCCATAGAAAGAATATTTACAAAATCTTATGAATGTTCCAAGATTAGCTTCTAGTTCATGTCTAGTTTCTTCTATATCAAACTTGCATGAGCATAGTAAACTAGTCAAATATAATTTGTTCCAAAATCATTTCAATATTTATCAATAGTTGTATATTACTATTCTTAGTAATCTTAATTTTATAAATTCAGGGTATTATTTTTTTGAGTTTTCTATTAATCTACTTCCACAGTATGTTAGTTCATCATCCTTGTTTAAAATTTTATGTAATACCCCTTAACCTTAGATAACATTGCACATTTAAATTTACGGTTAAACATTTGTTAGACCCAACTTTTGTTCTAAAAACCCTACATTGACCTAGGGTTTCCTATTTTATCTCTTATTTGTGATTTCTAAATTGAAAATATTTTCAAATCAAATTTCCATTGTAGTAATCATAGATGCATGTATCATTTATTTCATTTTATAATATGTCATAGTAAATTTTGTTTTTTATACTATATACATGGCTAAATTAAACAAAAACCTAAGAAAGGATAAGAATCAAGTTTAGTTTTACTACTCCTTTTGCAATGTTGTAGTGCCGATATTCATATGCCAACAAGCATGTTCCCAACCCTTTATTCCACCTAGATCATATCCAAATGACATCTACCATCCCATATTAACTATTTACCCATGACTTATAATGTATTTCACATATGACAACGTCACTACTGAAAAAGGTAAGGTTACCCAACTTACCCCAGCTCTTCTTGTTATAGATTAGGTTCCTCCTAAGCCTAAACATTTTATTAAATCAAAATGATACAATCTTGTTAAACAATTGAGTAAAATACATGCTAAAATTTCAATCCATAAACTCCTATAACAATAAAATACCTACAAGGATATTTTTTTATGAATCAAATAGGGGACATGCAAGTAACAAATGCTATTAATCCAACATATTATATAGATCTTATGTAATATCTTAAAAACAATGCAAATCTTATTACCTTTGATCCAAAATATTTACCATCAAAATATATTATTTCCTTTATTCATACAAGTGTGTATACCTCACAAGGGAATCAAAAGAGTGCTAGTTGATAATGGTTCTAGCATAAATATTTGTGGCATTATAACAAATCTTCTTCAAAAATTAGATATGCATTTTAAAGGATCTGATAATTCAAATAACCCTCCAATTGGCAAAATATTTTTTAAATATAAAATTTAACATAAAAAATCACTTTACAATTTTGACATGCCCTGATAGCACTACTAATTATTACAAAATATTTTTTTAATAATTTTTCCAACATCCACGATAACACTTTTAAAGGCTCAATAGATAAAATATTACATGTAACATAGAAAAGACATGGCTAAACTAGTATAACATTCCCTGATGTGAAACTAAATAATCTCACAAAAATCCTTTGTGCAATTTAATAATGTTAATGACGTGTTTCAATTTTATTGAAGAGGTTAGGGCACCTCAATTTTCAATTTACATAGTTCATGGGCCACTTAACGATGATACATGGGTTTCCCTCCATCACATTGGAAAGAGGCGTTTGAGAAGGACGTTTGTTATGAAAGCCTCATAGGGATAATTTTGATAAAGGCAATCCGTGGAGAGCTATACAACTACTTGATATCATACATTTAGATATATGTTATATGAATCATCCCTATTTATTTGTATAAAGATACATATGAACTTGTATTGATGAAAATACAAGATATTGTTACTTTTAGATTCCTACCTTCGGGATAAAAGCCTTCTTTGGATACCTAGAGGATTGAAGGAGGCAATGTGATCGTTCAAATTAGAATCAATCTCCTTCATATTCTTTACTATCTTTTAGAATGATTCTCTACCATTGACTTCGTTTCCCTCCGCTGGTGGATAGAAGTAATTCAATCGTTGAGCGCAAGATTCTCGATCAATGAAAAATCATAAATTAAACTCCCATCATCCTCCAAAATTGCAGTTAAGGATTTCAGCAAGATGTTCAGCCTATCACCAACATCTAAACTCAGAGCTAGAGCAAAAGAAGACGCAAGCTTTGGTTGAAAGACTGCTACCATAGCTATTAGTATTACATTGTTTAGTTAGCGTCAGTTAGATAGCGTCTATTAGACAGTTTTGTAACAGTTGTGGTTTACAGTTGTAATAACCATTTTATGTATGTATTTATTCACCATGTTGTAAATGAATAGATATCATCGAAGCATTCTCAATATCCAATCTGGTATCAGAGCAGTGCCAGGGAAAGATGCACCGTGGAAGTTGCCTAGGGAAAGTGCGACGCACAGGAGAAGTGTTAGAACCTGACCAGAGATGCACAGCCTGAGCTGATGGCAAGGAAATCAGATGCTCGGAGATGAAAGAATCTAAAGCGACGCCTGAGACAAAGTGAAAGTCTGAATGAAAGTGCAAGAAGCGTGGAAGCAGTCAGAATGACACATGGCAGAAGAAGAAGACTAAAGCAGTCTGATCGAAGCATTCCATTGGTTTCATCTGACCGATCGGCCAAGAAGCGTGTTGTTCGTAGAACCACTAGAAGAGTCCGTTGATGTTTCCAGTGAGCAAAGCAGACGAGCTCTCAAGAGATAGACGCTGAAGCGGAACGCTGGACCGTAGTGTGAGTGTTCAAAGCCAAAGTGATAGACGCTGAATGTGTGCAGCATAGAGAGCAAAAGCAAAAGTGGTGTGTTTGAATGAGTTCCACCAATTGCACTGGTTTTTATTATGATCTGCAAGATGCCCTCCGGAATATTGGAAATCTTGAACTGAATGAATTATTCACCAAGGCTTACTCAACTATTTTCTGTTCGATGTGAAGTACCAGGGACAGAAAATTAGCACAAAGCTCAATGAAGGCTACGACGTAGATGATGATTGCGAAGAGAAATGCCGACACAAGTATCCACGTCTAAATACACAAGCATACGGAGCCCACTTCCATGCCATTTTTTGTCTTTGAAAAAAGTACATTTGTTTATACATAATACAATTTTGAATCAATAAATACTTTTTTGATTGTCAAATCGTGTAGAAATAAATAAATAAATAAAAATAAAAATGTTTGTACCCAGACTCCTCTTGTCTAATGCCCAACTTCTTAAAGGGTTGAATTTCACCACATGGAAGATGAAGATGCGAACGATTCTTCAATTCAAAGAATTATGGGGCATCGTCACTGGTGCAGTGCCCTGTCTTGCCAGAATTTATGAGCAAATAAAATACAAGTTAAATGCAAAAGCCATGATGTTCATCACATTCAATGTCATCGATGAGGTTCAATCTCATATTCAAGATGTGACAACATCAAAAGAGGCTTCGAACATTTTGTCCACCATTTACGAGGTGATGAACAAGATGAAGATTCTTCATCACTAGTCCAATCTTCATTCTTTAAATATGAAATATGGAAAGAAAGTTGAGGGATTATTATGTCAAGTAGAAAAACTAAGAACAAAATTAGTTTCAATTAGAGAAACGATCAAGGATAAGTTGTTGGTTCTGATCACAATGAGAGCTCTCCCCTCTCAATTTCGCAAATTCATCGCGACACTGAACATCACAAAGCAAGTAATGTCTTTCAAAGAAAAAGTGAATTTGCTTCAACAAGAAGAATCCATCTAGTCTATGTAAGAAGAGTTTGAGGATAAAGCCCTGATTTCTAAGCAATGTGGTTCAAAGTTATCGATAGGACCACCAAAGCAGTGACAATAATAGCATAAATTTGAGAAGGGAAAAATATGATCTCATAATTTCTAGACCAATACACATGATACGGATAGCTACTAGTATAATGCCTTGACACAAGGCTCATCCAGTCAATAGGGAACATCTAGTAGAGATGTTTCACATAAGTCCAAATAACATCCTTGAGGATAGAAGTAGCATGGACATATAGAGGAATAAAATCAACAGATAGATGAATTTGAAGAGGAGGTACCTTAAAAGTAGAATTCAGTGGTGAATGTAAGGACATAGTTCTTATCCCCCAAACATTATCACAAATGACCAAAGTTTGGTTGATCAAATCTGGTGCCATCAATCATATGACATGATGTATGGAACTTTTTGATTTACTAACAAATCAACCTAGTAGAGATCGAGCTCAAATTGTAGATGATATAGAGTATGCTCCATAAGAAATTAATATTATCACTATTTCTCTTGGGATGTGAACCTGTACTCTCAGAAAGGTATTGTATGTCCCTAGACTGACAACAAATATTTTGTCTATAAGTCAGCTCTTAATTCATAAGGTTAATGTAGAATTCATTATTAAGAATGGCACAAAATTATGTATCACTTCACAGGAAGGTCATGTCATTGCTAGAAATTTTTTGAAGGATTGATTATTTTACCTAGATGTAGTTTCATCCAATGTTACTATCTCTAACTCTATGGTAGAATATACTCCATTATGGCATTATTTATATGGGCAATTTTCTACTAGTTCTTTGTACTAGCTCAGCTCTAAGAACATGGTCTATGGAATTCCTTAGTTGTCTCAATCTTTACCTATATTCCCTAGATGCCTTGATGGCAAACAACATAGGGGTTAGTTTGATTTGAGTTCCTCACAAGCCAAGGATTATCTCGATGTGGTACATATTGATTTATGAAGACCCCTACCTGCTTCTTTCCAAGGATTCAAGTACATTTAGTTGTTCATTGATGATTTCAATCACAAGACATGGGTGTTTTATCTCAAGAAGAATGAAGCCTTTACACATTTTAAGGTCTTCTGCCAGTTTTTTGTCACCCAGTCAGGAAGGCCTCTTTGACTCCTCTACTTAGATCGAGGGGGGAACTTAAATAAAATTAATTCTTGGCATTCTTGTAGCAACATGACATCAAAAAGCACCTAACTTCTCCCTATACACCCAAACATAATGGAATACTAGAGTGACATAATTATTTAGTCATGAAGATGGCTCATTGCATGCTTTTCACTGTGAATTTGGATGCACCATTCTAGGCAGAAGTAGTTCAGACACTTGTATATCTTCTGAATTAAGCACCTATATAGATATTGTAAGACAAGATGCTAGAAGATGTATGGAGTGGTCAAAAACCTTTGATCTCTAATCTTATAGTATTTGGTTATATATTATATGCATATCCCTACTAAAAAGATGAACAATATTGAACCAAAAACACTCTAGTGCCTTCTATTAGGGTCTCATATATTTTGAGACATAGAAGATATATAAAAGTTGAGATGTGGTTTGTGACAAGTCGTCATTTGACTCATTGTCATTGAAGGAATTAGAACATATTATCTTTCATATATTGTTTCCATAGTTAGATGATGAGAATGAAGAATTTTATCACAAACAAGGTGAGCTACAAGGATAATTGTTCACTGATCTTATAAATATGTAAGACAATTCTCCATCAAATTAGTTAAAGCATCGACATCTAAAATAGCTAGACAAAACCATCAGGGTCTCACATTTGAACTCTAATCAAGATACTTCACTAGTATTTTGTACAAGTATATAATAGAGAAATGAAATTAATATTACACTGATGAATTTAATAGTTTATTGGATTGAAATAGATAAATTTTAGAGGGTTTATGTCAACATCAATAGAATAAGGCCATGGATGATGAATATGATGCCTTCATCAAAAATTGGACATGGGAACTTGTCTATATACCTATAACAAATAAATTTATTGGTTGTAAGTGGATTTTAAAGATAAAATACAAGGAAGATGGATCCATTGACAAATAAAAATCATAAATGGATATGCTCAGCTAGAAGGAATAAATTATGAGGAGACCTTTGCACCCACTGCTAAGATCAAGACCATCAAATTTGTTTGCAAATTTATAGCATAAAAGGGATGGAAGTTTCAATATATGGATGGCAAAAGTGCATTCTTGGATGGTGATCTCAAAGAAGAATTGTACATGACCTAGCTAGAAGACTTCATTGACGAACAACATCTAGATAAGGTATGTCATATAATTAAGTCACTTTATAAACTTAAGAAAGTACCAATGGCATGGTACATTAAAATAGATGATCATATATTGTAGCATTTAGTATTTGTATCCCCTCAAATACAAATTTGTATATCAATAAGATAGGCATATATATTGTCATTATGGTTTTGTATGTGGATGATCTTATGATTATAAGAAGTTTTGATAATCTTGTTGAATATGTAAATAATGACTTTAATAAATCCTTTGATATGATAGACTTGGGGCTGATTCATTATTATTTTTGCTTGGATATATGGCAAAAGAAGAATCATATTTTTTTCTCACAGATGAAATATTCCAACATACTCCTTGATAAATATAGTGTGATAGATTATAAGCCAATGTCGACTTTGATGGATAAAGGTTTGAAACTATACTAATTTTAGGGTTCACCACAAGTATATGAAACTCATTAAAGGCATATTGTTGGGAGTATAATTTACATGACTTATATCAAACTAGACATGTGCTTTGTTGTCAGCTATCTTTCAAGATTTATGTAAGATCTAAAATAAATGTCATTAGGTTTCATTGAATCACATTTTGAGATATGTCTATGGTATAGTAGATTATGGTTTGGAATACAAGTAGAACTCAAATTTATTCTTGTAGGGTTACACAAACATAAACTCTACTAGATCTGTTGATGATAGGAAACCAACTTTTAGATATATATTTCATCTCAGATTCAGACCAATTTCATGGATTAGTAAGAAGAAATTTATAGATGATCTCTCATCCACATAGGTAGAATACCATGTTAGATGAGGAGCCATGAGTGAAGCAATTTAGTTACATCACATTTTGTCAAATATAAACAATCCTAAATAATAAACACCAATACTATTTTTAGATAATCAAGGTGTGTTAAAACTTGTCAATAATCTAATATTTCATGAGAGGACCAAACACATTAAGGTCTAGTGCCACTATATTTGAAAACAAGTTTTGAACTACCAGATTCAGCTACAGTACTACCCATTAGATTCAAAGATAGTAAAGTGAAATTTGATCTATTTTGGGGGTATATTTATAAAATAATATAATAAAGGGGTAATGTTAGTGTAACCATTAGTATTACATTCTTTAGTTAGCATTAGTTAGGTAGCACCTAGTAGATAGTTTTGTAATCGTTGTGGTTAATGGTTGTAAGAACCATTTTTTTATGTATTTATTCACCTTGTTGTTCATGAATAGATATCATCAAAGCATTCTTAGTCTTCAAATACTGATTCACCATCTAATAGATTCACAGAATTATACTCTCAAAGATGATAAAATCTTAGACTAACAAGGAGATCATGAATTGTGATGTTTATCAATTTCCAAGCTGAGAACCAAAGTAGAGGGATGTGCACAAGAAGAGCTTGAAGGTATATTATTCCTTATGTTTGAGACATAGTCGATGGTATTTTTATTCCATCAAACAAATTAAGATGGCCTAGAGCTCGAGGGTCTAGATGAAGAATAGTTTACCACAAGGTGCCCTAATTGATTACACCTAAAACAATGGAAAGGTAATCCTTCAAATTATATAACTCAATCTTATAGATTGCATAATGGGCATGGATAATTTAACCATCTCATGAACCCACATATAATTCTTATACTACAAGCATGAATCATAATCTACTTTGATGAACTGGCATACCTTGGATATTATATTCCAAACTAAAAAAGGATCTCTTATCACTAGAATAAGATTATATAGGCGAAACAAAATTGTAACAAGAGAAACAACAACAAAAATAGAATCAAAATATTGACATCTATGAGCTCAAAATCACACAATGACATCCAAAAAACCATGGGACACTAATATAAATCAAATCTAAGTCATTCTCAAAAGTAAATTCCACTAAGAATACATAGTTTCATATAGGTAACACCTCCAAAAAAAATACCATAGGCCAAGGATCTATAAACTAGAAAATGATTTTTTCCATTGAAGGCCTCTTCCCCAATATCCAAAAAGAAAAGAAATCTAACTCCCTTATCTTGTTCCATAGAATAAATGTTTTCACTTGAAATGTCCATCTCAAGAATTAATTTAGAAAGCTCCATCACTACATCACACAAATAAAAAGATAAATATTTCAACTAAAGAATGTCAGCTAGATCTAGAGTAAACATAGAATCATCTTGATTTACCTTTTAAGGATCTTTAAGAGCCTGCTCACTTTTACATTCTTCCCTACATAATATTATGGAGAGAGGGCACTAGACCCAATTTGGAGTGGAGGGAGGGATAATGTGAATAAGCCACTCTATATAAAAATAATTACACAAATGGAAGGAATTTTTGACATGAGATTTTTAGAGGAAGAAAAATCCCCGAGGACTCCTATATGCCTCCCTTGGATGATCTCCTCATTAATTTTACTATTCACAAAGTTTTGTCCCCCATTATACACCAATCGCATTTTTAGCCACCATGTACCACCAATATCCAACTTCATATGAAATTACTTTCTACCTCCACCTTATTCCTTCAATCATCCTTGTATTTAATGTTGAGATCACCTTAATAGTAGTCTTCATGATCCAATTCATGTCACCTTATTTTAGGTGATAAATTTACACATTTATTTTGTATGCCATTCCATCTTTGCTCCTAATCTTGTTTTATTTCACATTCCTAAAGGGTTAAGATTAACTGGCACACATAAAACTATTTGAGTTTTGGCATCACACTCCATAGACCCACCATGCCAAACATTTAAATTATACCTAATGACTTCATCATTACTACCAAGCTTGACTAGTTAACACTGAGAACTAGCACTACCAACAAAACCCATGACTATGAACAAAACAAACATGCACAACATAAAATGTGACTACCTACATTTGTCTTGTAAAAACCTATAGCATCTCCCTTAAAATAAGTCATTAGAAATTAGCTATAGAACATTTCAAAACATTTATCATCACCTACATTTCTCCTAAGCTACTCATCATTTGAGAGAAGGAGAAGGATTATGCTGGGTGTACTGATGGCCATTTTTGTTCAACTGTCTACATTTAAGCTTCACAAGATCGAATGTTTTCCTTTCATTCATTCAATAACAAAATATCATGGTAAATTATATTTCTATCAAAAATCATCTCTTCTAATTGATCTTTTATTTTGTCATTAATTGACCACATTACAATGCATTAATTGACCCATGAGATTGTAATTTCAATCTTATATAAGGTATACCACCATAATGAGTAGCTTGGATAAAGTAGTTGGAATTTTATCCTCTTCTTTTAATCTTACATTGAAAACTCCATTTTCATACATATTCATATCATAATTAACCTCTCCACTTGTGTCAAATATTGGAGTTCTACTTTCCATGGATTCCCATTTATTACCTATCCATTTTGTCTCAATTAGAGTCTTCTACATGAGCTGTTGGACATCATAAATAACATTTTATACTCTCTTAATATAAATAACAAATGGATATCAATGATAAAACGTTGGCAACATAAAAATCATAAAAATAAAATTAAAAAATTATAAACATGACAAATCTACAAGATGCATATATCAAATCAACACATGGCATAACAACATAGGAACATTATCAAGAAAAGTTTTATTTCATATAGTTTAGACCTCAAACCAATTCCATGTCTACTATTATAGAACTCCAAAAAAAAGTATTTGTAGATTAAAATTGATAAACTTTCATTTTAAAGATTCTTTTCCTCTCTAATAGCATACGAGTAAGGGGAAAAGAAGCAAGAAGCCCTCACTTTCATGGTAGGGCTTGAACATAGGAACTAGAAGGCTAAGTGATAGATCAAGGATGAAGATATTCATGTAGTAAATAAATGGATAGGGTTTTCTACTAGTAGTGGATTAGTAGTATAGGAAATTAATCTTCAATATGAGACTTGGGAGGTTGCAAAAGGTTTAGAGAGAGACAGGGAGTTGCAATCTTGTGAGGATCTAAGTAACAAAGCAAAACATACACCTTTGGTGTCTGATCACAAAGATAGGATGTGGAAGTATCTGTCACTGACATTGAAAGGTTGGAATGTTATATTTTTCATGTTTGGGATGGTATGAAGATTTGTGGTGATAAGGAATTTATCTATGAATCTACTGAGAACTCTCAAACCATTTTTATCATAGAAGAAGAGGATATTATCAACATATTTATAGGGAAATGGTTCTTGATTGGTGAAATTCAGTATTGGGTTGTGGATAATTAGGGAAAGGATATTTAAGTCAAATTCATGTTTAAGGGTTTATTTATTACCATCTTCCCCAATTTAGATTTAAAAAAATAAGGTTTTAAATCATTCTTTCCAGTCCATGAGAGATGTTAATCTATGGCATCAATGTTATGTACAAAATTTGAAATCTTTTCAGTGTAACATGGTAGTTACCTTATTTTGTTAAGACTCTATATCCTTCACTTTGAATAGTAAAGGTTTGAGTGCCTTTCATCCTTAGTAAATTTCTTAGGTTTTTTTGGAAATTGACCCTAATATAGAAATAGGAATTTTGGCCTCTTATACAAGAATTAGGATTTTAATTAATTTTGATTTTGCCATTCCTAAAAATGTTTTCATCAAAACTCATGGACAATCCTATTCCTAATCGGCTGACATTAAGTATATTACTTTTAGGTGTTTTAATTGTATATGTATTGGCCACTCTTAGATGTTTTGTAAGAAAACCTTGACAGTTCTATCTACGAATGTGCATCAAGCTTGAAAGGTATGGAAATTAGTTTTTTCCTTTTCTAAGGGTTTGTGATTAAAAAATTATGTACATTTTTGGTCTAAGAAGGTAGTTCAAAATCTTGAAAGGAAAGGGAAGAATGTGGTTTTAGACTAGATTCATTTTCATGATAATTTGACTAATCCTTCCCTTAAGGAAGATGTCTCTCCAAAATCCTAAGATAATTTGGTATCTATTTCAATTATACCAAATGCATCTTGCATTGAAAGTTTGGGAATAGAGGCCATGCTAGATGATTTAACTATTCTAGAAATATTGGAGTAATATGCTTAATTTAGTTAAGGGTCTAGAATAGATAAATCAATAACTAATATTGGGATACTTAAGCTATTGATTTGTATAATTTGAATATAATTTAAACCTTTCTAAAAATAGTAAAAAATGAAATAAATTTAATTTATCTTAAACATGACTAAGATGGTTGAGACATAAGTTGGTAGTGGCTATGTAAGACTGTGACACTATCACAAATCAGGATCTAGATTTCATTCAATGAAAGGATAAGAGCATTGAAAATAGGACACTTCAAGGTCTAGTGCTATAGTCCAAGTCCTACTACTATTATCTAAACTAGTCACAAAGATCTGAGTTTTATGGGTTTTGTCCATTGTCCCTATATTAGTCTACTTATGAAATTTCAAGTCTTAACTATCGATGAATCTCTTTTTAGAGTTGATTTAATATCAAACCTTAGATCTTCCTTGTGCTTGAACTTAAATGAAAACTTTGAGAAACATGGGGGTTAGTGTGTGTAAGATACATTAAACATGTATCCACACCACTTATGTAGGCATGTTGCCTACACACGAATACTCTGAAGAGGGATCAAACCATAAGTAGTTCCTCCACTTGATGTGATTTATGCAATAGTGTAATGAAGATATAAAAATGATAAATTGGGTGTGTTTGAGATGGCTAGGGACTGGTGTGAAGGTTTGAATATTATGGTGGATATATTAGTTGGATATATGTAGAGAATAAATAAGTTTGCCTTAGTGGTTTTACTTATATTATTTCTTGCCTTTGAAGTAATTTCCAACCCCTTCTAAAGAAACTTTGAATGGGATTTCATAGAGATCTATTTTTCATGGGTTAGATTCATTCACATTAGGTCGATATAATGAAAAAGAGGAATCGAGATAAAATGGTCTCCTGGGATCGAAAGGTGATTGGATAGGAGTGTTGGAAATGGTACACCCTAAGGTCCATTTCTGTAGTCCAACTTTAGCACTATTTTATTGAGGGTATAGGACCTGGGGGGATGGATTTGTCTTGGGAAAAGTAACCTGGCTATACTGGAATCAAGTCTCAAAAGTCTATAGATGACTGAGAATCAACAAAAAGGTTGATATAAGGGTCATGAGAGCATACAAGAGGGACCTATGGGTTTGTTTTCACAAGCCACACACAAGCTACCAATTTTAACATTTTATATGACTACATTTGCCCTTTTTTATTATTGTGATGTAGTAAAGTGAAATACTAGGATAAAGGAAAAGTAGAAAGCATACCTAAACATAACTAAAAGGGTGAAGCCCATGAAGCTGTGTGATGTTAGGTGAACATAGAAAGAGCACATCATGAAGTGTAAATTTTCAAAATAAAATAAAGAGTATATTATTTCTTACTAGATATGTTATATCTAAAATAAGAATGTATAAAAGCTAGATAAGAGAGAGAGGAAGAGAAAGGAATGAATACACCTCACTGAGTAATGCAAACTAGTACACAACTTGTTATGTTGGGTATGTGTTCTACCAAGAGTAATATCACAAATAGAGTTGAGTGCTCAATTCCCTAAGAGTGGCTCAAAAATGCAAAGACTATCCCTTTGGCTCCATCATCACCGATAAATGAAGCTATGTGATCAAGTGTGTGTTAATTAATGTTTATACTATGTGTCTAATCCCTCTGAGTAGGTGGCTTAAGAATATAAAGGATAGCTAGACCTTTAGCTCCATCATTTCCCTATAAAGTAAAGGTATAAATTGATATGAGTATGAATGTGTGTTGTATGAGGTGGTTCTTGAAACCCATGGATACAATATAATTTGATAATGTGGCATGGATAGCTGAATGTGTACTAGAAACTAGGCCAATCTTTGCCAAATCCAAAAAAGGTAGAGATTAGGCTTGTATTAAATCCACTCCAAAACTAGAAACTAGGCGTATGTTGAAGCCACTCAGGAATGTGAAGGTTAGGTTTGTATGAAATCAACTCCAAAATGATGTCACCCACCCGTAGATGGAGTAAAGAATGTAACTACTAAGAATGTCTGGATAATATGTTGAACTAGGAAAGAAAAGAAAACCAATGTGTTGCGCACATTACCTCCAATCAATGGTGTCTATAACATGGATTCTGATCTAGAATTTTTACCAACTACCCACTCTAAAATTAGAAGTGAGAGCCATCATGCCATGCATGATTTCGTCTTTATTTGGATTCCCTAAGAAAAAATTGTACTAAAACTATTTAATTTAAACTAGTTTGTATGTGGAAAATTGTAGATGAGCTTACATTTTTACTTGTTTCTAGAATATGTGGGTTTTTTGTTGTTTGGATAAGGGCACTAAAAATAGGACATGCTACTATCTAATGTTATTTTTTATGTTTGATGCTATTTTATTTTGATAAAACTAAAGACTGTTATAGAATCATCACTATTTTTCTGGTCTGTTTTACCTAGTTTGATGTCTAATTGTTATTTTGAGTGTTCTAGAAGATTTTTTTGACTGGTAGGATCTCTCATCTTTGTGACAAAAACCCTTGTTTTCTAGCCCCTCTTCTAAGGGTAGGAATTAATACCCTATAATGATTTCCCTCAGAATAAAGATCCCTACAAGTGTGTTATGCTATGAAATACAAAATATAGAATAATAATTGACAAGATATATCAAGAAATAGCATGGTTTGTATTAGATATTGTTAGGTAAATAGGGGTATGCCTAGATAGATATAACAATGTAATAATAGGTGCAATATATTCAATTTAAATTATAAGTGTTAGTTTTTAGTTTTTCATTTTCATAGAGGGATGGAGCATGGTGTCCATCATGGCATCCAAGAAATCAAGAGAATGCATGATGTGGATCATGGAATTGTAAATAGTTTAGAAGCAAACAAGTAAACAAGCATGCAAGGTAAGAAGCAAGAAACATACAAGAGTGGCCAAGGGGTCAAAAAAATAAGGGACATTCACACACGTCACTCAAACTAAAAATAAAGTATACAAGGCATGTTCAAATGACACATATGAACATATTTAGAAATAAGCAAGGTTAGTATGAGGGCCACAAGCACATAGAAGAGTACAAGAAAAAGACATTGGAAAATGTCCTAAGTCACACAGAAGAATAGAAGCAAAGGACATTGGAAAATGTCCTAAGGCACATATAGGATACAAAACAATAACTGAGAAATGCAATCACATCTAGCTACACAAAGTACAAAAGGAAGGCACATAATATATTAGAAATACAATCTCATCTAACTAATCAAAAAAATAATTGAAAGTATACAAGACATGTAGTATAAGACTAGGTAGATGGTAAGAAATATACAAGTGCTATATACTAGTGAGTATCGATAGATTAATCTATGTAAACTAGTAA
The DNA here is from genome assembly GCA_037957365.1 of Torreya grandis. Classification (NCBI taxonomy): domain Eukaryota; kingdom Viridiplantae; phylum Streptophyta; class Pinopsida; order Cupressales; family Taxaceae; genus Torreya; species Torreya grandis. The sequence continues at coordinate 2,455,254 of JARHVA010001613.1, forward strand.
GTAATGTACATCAACATGATAACTAGAGTGTTTGGTGTATGTATGACAACCTAAATGGTGTATTCATGTATAAGATGCCTCTAGTGGATAAATATATCGATGTATGTCTTGAATGTAGAAGTAGGATGCCCCCTCAATAGGTAGAGTAAAGCAATCAAGTATTTGGAAGTCATTACACACACTCAAAAAAGATCCAGTGGAGCATGGTAATGTAGATAAATTGACAAACAATATCATAGAACAACAAATTTAAGTCTAGCATGGTAGTAGAAATGTAAAGCATGGATAATGCATACAATTGAAGAGTTTTTGTTTATTCTCAATATTTGAATTTTTTTTTCTTTTTTTTAATATATTTTAATGTTTTTATATTTTTAAATGTTATATTATTTTTGGTATTTTTAAATATTTAAATGTTTTTATATTTTTGATATGAGCTATGTATAATCAATCATAAGGAGACTATGTACAATAAATACTGAGAAATTATGTACAAGTAAGCAAAAATAAACTATGTACAAGTAATTAATTGGAAGTTCTATACAAGCAAGACTAGGAAGAAGTGATACTAACTGATGAGTCTCATGACAGACTCCCCATAATGATGTCATGTATCTAGGATAGGGATCGTGCATGATCATGAAGCATGATTGAGATGTTTTTATATTTTTGATATATTTGAATGTTTTTATATTTTGAAATGTTATATTATTTCTTGTATTTTTAAATATTTAAATGTTTTTCAATTTTTTATATTAGCTATATACTATCAATCATAAGGAGACTATGTACAATAAATACTGAGAAACTAGGTACAAGTAAGCAAAAAGAAACTATGTATAATTAATTGAAAGGTAGATATATACAAGCAAGACTAGGAAGAAGTGATACTAATAGATGAGTCTCATGACACACTCCCTATCATGATGTCCATTATCTAGAAGACGGATCCTGCGTGATCATGAAGTATCATGGAAGGGCTGAGACTATGGCTTTGAAAGCTATGTATGTTATAAATGCTCTAAACTCTCTAAAGTCAAAATTGATTGTGGGGTCTCCCTATAAATCTAAGAAGTGGATGCAATTGTATGGATCTTAGGGATCCATTTGGTAGGAGAAGCTCTATGAACATGTACACTATGTGTAGAGGCATGAGACCTAAATGGTACAACCTTGGGTGTGAACACTATAGCTAGAAGTTGTCTAAAAGTCTAAAACTATAGTTGCTCTAAAAGAGACCTCTATAGAAGTATATGAAATCTCTATGATGGTTACCGATGCCTCAACTTTGTCTTAACCTAAATGAATGGATCTATATCTATAGAGGTAATCATGTGAATTGTATATGCCAAGTGACATGTTTGTGGCCACGAATGTGGAGTATACCTTGAGAGTGTAGTGCAAGATGCTAGTAGTCATCTCAGTACTCTCTTAGGCCAACTGGTGTAAATCTTAATCCACAAAATTAGCCATATATGAGTGTGCGTATCATATCATCAGCTAAAGTAGCCATGGAATCTATATCAATACCATGTACATATATTAACTCAAAATTTACCACAATGGATAACTATGATATGAGAGTCTCATCAATTGTAATAGTAGAAGATGATGGTGTTGTGAGAGTATCTTTAATTATCAGAGTAAGTGTAAGTGTTGAAGGAGTTTTATCTATAGAATCAATTGGTACTATTATAACTATTGACAATGATTGTATAATTATAACATGTGTAAGAATCATGACTGATGGAGTAACTGGAATGATTGAAACTGTTATGACTAGATAAGTATCTAGAAATGAGGACATAATTGTAATTAAAGGAGTGAAATATGTAGTAGTCTCTCCAACCTCATATGTATGTATTTGATCAAGAGAAATGCGATGAGGTGGTGACTAAACTATGATATGGTGTGTCCCATCTAGTGAAATAGTCAAAGATGATTCTATAATTCGATAATATCTAAATGGTTGGTTATCTTTTGGGCATGTGTATAGATATCTCTCATGGAAAAATGTAAATAATTGATGAATAATATAAGGAATTACCTCCATAGCATATATGTAGGGTCATCGAAGTAAAATATTATAATGAAGAGGACCCAGTATGACTTAGAACTATGTAGAGAGGGTTTTGGGCCCTGTCCTGATATCCAAAGTAATGGTTCCCAATGTCTATCATGGTATGTCATAAAACCCTCTTATATTATTATATGATTTTTCCATGGATACCATGTCTACACCCATAGTTTATAAGAATATAATATTACATATATTAAGTCTAGAACCACTATCAATGAGAAATCTCTTAACTACATTGGTTTTGACTTGAGCTTATATGAATAGTGTTAAATTTTCACCAATAACTATCTGGGATGACATGTCCTCATGATCAAAATAAATAACATATTTTATAGTTTTTAATGTGTTGACCACTGATGTAAAATAAGAAAGCTCTAAATCAATGGGTATAGAATTCTGAATGAGTGCTTGATAATGAATGTCCTTGAACACATTGGCATTTTGAAGTAGTTCTAACATGGAAATCTTAGATGGTGTGTTTCTAAATCGATCAACAATATCATATGCCTTTTGTGGATATACCTATGTGGGTGTGTTTGGCATGGGATGGGAAGGAATATGAGGGTGGTGGGGTTCCTAACTAGGTTGGGAAGCCATGTTAGCATGTCGAGTAATAACTCTAATTGTATTATCTACTATTTGTATTGGATTAGTAGTATCTATATGAGGAGAGTGAAGATAATTGATAGGTTAAGGTGGTGGAGGGACAAAGGGTGTCAACTTGGCTCTTTGATGATAGGTAGTGACCTAGGGAAGAGTAAAATAGACCACGCAACATAATTTGGCATGGGATAAAGGCTCTAAGGGAATTGAGGCAAAATGTATGTTAACATGTTTAACAATAACTCTTTTAATATCATCCCATATTATGAAAAGTAAGCATGCAATGCAAATAAATGAAGAGTTATACTAACATATGGTAAACTTCATCATTCATGTACATGATAGGACAGAGTATGGTCTCCTTACTATTTGTAAGAAATGCAAGAAATGTGTGTAAATAAGTGATATCCATTTTTGTTTTTTTATCTAGAATTTGATTTTTAGATGTAAGGAGAGACTTCAAGAAAACAAAGGGACCTAGTATATGCAACTAGGATTTTGAAAAATGATATTTTAAAAATTACTAAGGAATTTCAAAATTTAATGCGAAGTTTATATTTAAATATGCAGGTAGAAAATTAAAAAATATTAGAAAATTCTTGATTTAAAGGGACTTAGTATATGCAACTAGGGTTTGGAATAAAATATTTAAAAAAAAAAATACTATGAAATTTTGAAAATTAAATTAAATTTTTTATTTAAATAGGCAATTAAAAAATCAGAAAAATATTGAAAAAATCAGCAATGAATTTACCCAACCGTTTATATGGCTTTTATTCACAAACAAAGTAAGTCGGGTTCATCAAAAGATTTAACTATTTTATGAATATTGGAGTATTATTACAAATTTAGTTTAGTGTCTAGAATAGATAAATCAATAAATAATATTGAAATAATTAAGATACTAATTTGTATAATTTTATTGTAATTTAATCCTTTCTAAAAATAGTAATAAGTAAGGGAAAATGTAACTTAGATTAAACAAGACTGAGATGACAGAGATAGAAGTTGGTACTAGTTATGCAAGACTGGTACACTATCACAAATCAAGATATGGATTTCATTTGGTAAAAGGACAAGAGCACCAAAAATAGGACACTTTAGGGTCTGGTGATATACTTTAGGTCCTACCACTCTTGTCCAACTAGTTATAGAGATCTATGTTTTTTGGGTTTGTCTGCAATCCTTGTATTAGTCTACTTGTGAAATTTTAAGCCTTAGTTGTTGATGAAGCTCTGTTTAGAGATGATTTAATATCCAAACCTAGATATTCCTTGTACATGTATTTGAATGAAAACTTGGTGAATGAGGGGGGCTTAGTGTGTGTAATATACACTGATCATGTATCCACATGATTTGTATGGGCACATTACCTACATACTAATACTTTGAAGAGGACCAAGCCATATGTAATTCTCCGACTTGATGTGATTTTTGTGATAGTGTAATGAAGATGCAAAATTGCTAAACTAGGTGTGCTTGAGGTAGCTAGGGACTTGTGTGAGGGTTTGAATATGTTGGTGGTTGTATTGGATGGCTGTATGCAGAGAATAGGGAAGTTTTCTTTAGTGGTTTTGCTTGTATTCTTGCTTGATTTTGAAATAATTCCCAACCCCTTCTAAATTAACTATGAATGGTATTTTATAGAGATCTATTGGTCATGGGTTATATACATTCACACTAGGCCAACATAATAAAGAAGAAGAATCAGGATAAAATGGTCATATGAGATTGAAAGGTGGTTGGATAGGAGTGCTAGGAATAAGATACCCTAAGTCTAGCACTATAGTCCAACATGGGCAATATTGTCCTAAGGGTACGAGACCTCAAGGGGTAGATTTATCATGAGAAAATCATCTTAGCTAATTTATAATCAGGTCTCAAAAGTTTATGGATGACTAGGAATCAACAAAAAGTGGATAGAAGGGTTAGGAGAGCATGCAATAGGGATCTATGGGTTGGGTGTCACAAGCCACACTCAAGCTACCAATTTTGACATTTTATATGACTGCACTAAACAAATTGGAAAAAATAGATGAGTTATCTCCTAACTCATTGATTAAATGTTGTGATTTTATTTTTGAAGAGTCTCATACTCTCATAGCATTTTCCAAAATATATAATTAAATTATGAAGTGAATATTTTGGAAGATGGATTAAATTAGATAGAGCATAATCTTATGTCTAGGCACTTGATAAAGATTCAAAATTGAATGAATATGATTTCAAAGGCAAGTTGAATTCCAAGGAATTATTTACATTTCTCAGTCTTGTAACATCTTTTAGAAGCCTAACTAGGGGAAATCTAAGAAAAAAGGTAGAAAATTACTAAGGATCTCGTTGCGAGGGAAGTTTAAATAGGTAGGCAATGAACTCTTTATAAATACTTTGGACCTAATAAATGGGAGGCGGAAACCCTACCTTAGTCTACATGAATCTTATTTATTAGAATGTTAGGGTTCTCAATGATCTTAAAAAGACATTTGGTTAAGTGTTTGTTCTTTAAATAAAACCCTAATGTTTTTCTTGATCGATGAAACTAAATTAAATTTGGTAGAACCCTCTATTTTGATGGAAATTGGTTGGAAGAGATGGAGTAAACATTTTTTGAAGCTGATGGATATTCAAAGGGGATTTCTATTTCATGGGTTCCATCCAAAGCTCAAATGTAAATGCTAGAGGCTATCACTAATTAGTAATTTTTCAAAATCACTTATCTCATAACTAATTTGATTTTCTTTATATGTAATGTGTATGGATCTAACAAGTCAAATGGTAATCTTTTAATATGGAAAGATTTGTCTACCCGATTATCTCATTTTTTTGGCTCCAAGATTATGTTGGTTAGGGAATTTAATGCCCTTTTATCTTATGTGGAAAAATGGGGTGGCATGTCTCCAATGGCTTCTAGTAATATGGATTTTTTTTCTAATAATGAGCTTCTAGACATTCAACCAAAGCATAGGTTTTTTAATTGGAATAATAAAAGAAGTGGTTAGAAGAATATTGTGGAGCATTTGGATAAATTTTAGTTTTTAATAATTGGATGTCTCAATATTGGATCACAAAAATCTCCACTCTTTCCTTACTCTGGTTCTAATCACTAATTTATGGATATTTGTGTAAATGTTGATCATAATCCTAGTATTTTTCCATTTAAATATTGAGATGATGTATCTCTAAGACTGTTCTCTTCCAAGTCTCATGGAATCTTGGTGGAAGAACTGTCATATTTAATCTAGCCTCTCTAATGTTCAGGATGGCTAAAAAACTTAAATTTATTAAGGGGTGTCTTTAAAATTGGAATATAAATTATGTTGAGGTGTTGTCAATGATGTCTCCAAGGTGTCCAATGGTATTCAATAAGGTGTCAAGTATAGATATTAGATCAATGAAAAAGTATGCCTTAGTGATCATTCATGGACTTTGCGGTGCTTTCTTGGTTATGTAAGATGATGGATGTTGATCATGTTTGTAGACACCAAAATTGCATTACACAAGTGTATAACATGTTTCCAAACCCCCCTTAAACCCCCTTTGTAACAAGTTCATCCTAACCCTATTCCTATACCCCACATATATTAATTAATTAATTAAGATTAAATTAATATTCCTTGTGTCATCTTGCATGGCCACCTTACCCCAAGACCAATTCTCCCCCTGTGAGTCACCAATATACTATGGTCCTCTCATAAACAACTAATTATTACCCTATAAACCAATTTCTAACTAATTACCATATACCCAACCTTGAATATTGATTATTTCTCAATGGGTATCACACTTGGCATGAAGAAATGGAAGAAAGGAGCAAAAAATATCCGTTCTAACCTATTCTTATGCCATCAACATCGGTAACCCTCAACAGACATTAGTCAACCTAGGATTGACATCAATAAGATTGCCAATGTTGGTTACTTAAGTAATGTTCTAAACCCATTTTGGTCCCTAGAAAAGACTCTCTCTCTCTCTCTCTCTCTCTCTCTCTCTCTCTCTCTCTCTCTCTCTCTCTCTCTCTCTCTCTCTCTCTCTCGCTCTCTCTCTCTCTCTCTCTCTCTCTCTCTCTCTCTCTCTCTCTCTCTCTCTCTCTCTACTTTATCATTTCATTTTTAAATCTTTATAATAAATAGTGGAATATCATCACCTGAGAAGTTTGTCACTTCCTAAAACAAGTAAGTTTCTTGGTATCCCACTCACCAACCTACTAACAAATATTTTGTGGTAGTGTGTTCTCACTTGTAGGTGGTCCTCCCTAGCCAAAGAGGAGTTCCTGGCTTTATATGGATATGGTGCACACTAAATTGGGTACATATAATCACTAAACCCCAACCTTTATTTCTTTATTTCTCACTTCTTAAATTTAATAAAAAATAATTGAAATATTTTTGGCACACCCAATGGGACCCCTGGAGATTTCCTTGGGTTCGTTGTATGCTTTTTAATAATTCATTTAAGTTCATAGTATTGAATTTATTATTTCTTGTACTTTCTCTCTCCTCTTATTTCTTAGAAAAAAGGATAAATAAAGAAAAAATGCAATTTTCTTAGTTTTCTTATTTTAGAAGCAGTACATTGAACTCATCTCTCTCTCTCTATCATTCTTTTTGCTTCATAAAGTAAAATCAATATATTTTTCAAGTTAAAAAGAATTCTTTTCTTCTGCATGCATAGATAGGATGGTGAAAGTCATCCTCTTTTCCTATTCTTCTTTTTTTCATTTGAATTAACACAATTTCAATTTGGGTTTAAAACATACTGCATTTCATTCTCTATATGTTGCATAATTAACACATCTAGGTAATTAAAGCATTATGAATGAATCGTAGGTCACAAATGTTACACATCTAAACCATAAACACAAAAATAAAACTTTAACATACCTGTGACAAGGCCCATTAGAATTTCATCACCTGTTGGATGACCTTACCCTACCCAATTATTATACTTGGATGTCATTACCAAAGGAAGAGCCCACTCTATTATCTGGTAGAGTATAAATTCTAGGCAAATTGTATATTTTGGCTAGGAGACTGGGCTTAGATTCAATCTCATGAAGTGGGGAGAGCAAGCTCGTAGCGTAGGTTACATACCTGGTCTAACATGGATACTTTTTGAAAACCAAAATTTACCTAAAACCATTCTTTGACTACTTTGTAGTACCTACAATAGCCAATTATTCTTCTCATTCTTTTCTTAAGGCATAAGCCAACATGACTAAAATTAATCTCTAGTAGTTAATATTAGTGGCTACATATTATTTTCCATTTTTTGTATTTTTGAGTTAGTGAGGACTCTTCTTTTCTGATTCATGAGATCAAACAAAATTTGACAAATAAATTTTTTTAATAATCTCTAAAAATTAAACTTCTTGAGTGTTTATCACCCTCATACAAATTATTTAAGACCTTTCAAACACCTATATTTCACTCTCTAAATCCTATAAATTGACTTTTTGCACTTTCTAGACCTCCACAGTGACTGACATCAGCTATATATAACTAATGTCGGTAGCTACCCCAACCGACATCGATCATAAGTGACTGATGTCAATGACTATGTAAATTTTTAAATTTATAGTCTACCTTAAACAACTCCATACAGCCTTTTAAACCTTATCTAAACCTCATTTACCATCAACCTGACCTTTGCATAGTGTACTCATACTCTTAGTGTATTCTTTGGCATGGTTTTAACATGATGCCAAGAAAAGACACTTGTTGATTACGTAATCAATCAACCGCTTCGACCTTCCCCTTCTGTTTCTAAATACACAATGGAACAAGATATGGAAATAATTCCCAACCCCAATCAAATTCTTGTTGTAGTTGCAGGTGATCAAGATTTCACTCAATTTATTGAACATAATGTAACTTCCCTTCAACATTACCTTCATGTAACCCAAACTCAAACCTATTCATGTGATCCATTCCTTGGAATGCCAACATCATTGATGGTATCAAATCTATTTTTGGCTGGACCTTCCATGGTTACCCAAACCATCACATCAACCAATAACCCAATTATGCATGAAGTTCCAAGTATGGCATCACCCACCATTCAATCCAACCTCCACCCTACCATAACTTTCTTACATTCAAAAGTACAAGGGGTGCAATCTATTTCAACCCCATTTTAGAACTTGGTGGTACCCATCCCATCAACTCTTGCACTTGTTAACACCCAAATCACAACTCATCCCTCACCAAGTGTAAATATGCCTTCCACTCAACCCATAACCACAAATCAAACCATTGCCCTTACTTCAGTTGGGAAAGACCCATTTATTTCTATGCATCAACCTATAACTCATTATCCTTATGTTGTGTCAACATAACCACAATAGGTAGTGTCATATACGCCTTCAACTTATTATTCACTTTCTTACAATGTATGAGGTATTTCTCGAATGAATCCTCCTCCCAATCTCATCAAAATGCTCATGGATAAAATGAGCAACCTTGAGACATCTTCTATCTTATGATTAGATCTACAATGAACCCATTCACCCTTATGTACCAATTCATCCATACCCAAACCAATGGGAACTCCCAAGATTTACCCTTTTCTAGAGAAAAGAGGACACATAACAACACTTGCAAGAATTTAGACATGCTTACTATTTGATAGGACATGATGATGTTATATTACATCTCACATTCCCTATATCTCTTTTAGGAGCTAGTTTGGATTGGTACAATTCCATCATGCACCATTCACTATTCTCCTTCACTCAACTTGCACAACTTTTCATTGATCACTTCTCCATTAATATCTCCAAAAAGGTTTCCATAACATACCTTTATTCTATTCAATAATTTAATGATGAAGCTATTGCCAATTTTATTTCTCATTGGAGAGATCTCATAAACCAACTCTCCTTCTCCCTACCTCAACCTAATCTCATTGATCTCTTCTCTAGACCATGTATAAAACATATTTCATGAACAGTCTGGGTGCAAACCTTTCACACATTCGATGAAGCTCTCATAATGGCACAAAAGCTTGAATTTCAAGCCATAAATGAGGATGGGATCAAATTACGTAGTAAAAATTCTAATTCTAAAGCAAATGATCATTCTTCATCTAAAAATTCCCATCCAAATCAAAAATCTAAAGGGTCTGCAAATGCTATGGTTGTGAAGTCCACTTCTTTTACAAGCATGACTCAACCCACAACACAATCAACCCCAATCAACCCAATAATGCACTTTCAATAATGGTATGAGAAACTATAGTATACTCTGATTGGGGATTCATACACCTCTATTTTATAAAAGTTACTCAACTAAGGAGTTATCAACCCTCCTACCATCAAACCAAAAATCCAATTTGATCCTTCTTGACCCATACCAACATGGTTCAAAGAGGATGAGTTTTGAAACTATCATCATGCCAAAGGCCAAAATATCAATGATTTCAAAACTCTTAAAAATATTTTATAAATTAAGATGGATAGGGGTAATCTTATTTTAGATAATCTAAACATTCCCCCAAACCAGAATATGGACATATTCAACAACCCTTCCCTAAGCACGTGCCCAACCAAAACATAGTCCACACTACTCCTTATACTTCTTCAGATCATAAGATTCATATAGTCAATGTGATCTTTCCCTTAACCCAACCATTGCCATAATAGGAGGTGCCTATTTTACCTAGTCCTACCTAACAAATGGTAGAAGTTGGTTTGACTCCATATCCTCTTTCAGTAGAAGAACCTATTTCTCCTCTTCTACTTCCACATGAGGAAGAGAAACCATTACCACTCCCATTACCCCATGAGAATTCATAAATTACCTTTGCACTTACCTCACCTACACTTTCATAAAATGGAGATCATGCTTCTCCTACCCCTCAAACAAATAGTGAGACAAATCCTTTGTTACTTCCTCTTCAACCCATAGAATAAAGTGACTCATCCACTCCTCTTTCACAAATAGATGAGTTGAATTTCTTCACTTTAACATTTTATGAAACAACCATTGAATCACCCCCAAACCAATCCTTCTTTCCATTCCTCTTACCCATGGAAGATCTTACCTTGCTTATTCCTCATCCACATGTGGAAGGAACAATCATACCATTTATTTATCCCCTTGAGGACCCCACATCTCCTCCTTCTCCACCTACTGTAGAGGAACATACTTCTTCATCTAATACTAAAGAAGATGACCCTATTTTTACTCTTTCATATCTTTAGATGGAAATATCAGAGGTAAATAAATCTCCTCTCTCTCTCAATCATCTAAATACAAACTGGTTGGACCCACAACAATGACATCCAAACCATTTTCACATTTAGTGGAAAATCTTGAATTCCTTGATTCTAAGAAATTAGATCAAGTGGCATTTTGGGATCACCTTAAAATTCCCTATCCAACACAGAGAGTATCTCCCTTCACTTTTAACCCTCATACAATCATTTATCCTAAGGTTTTTGATAAGGTACGTGTTACTCCACCTAAGCTTTCAAAAACCTCCTCTTCTACTTCAAAGCCTCCACCTCACATGAGTCTTCCACATTGAAACATATAATATCTTTAGGAAAACAACCAATTTCTAATCTAGTTCATCCACACATGAAGTTAGATTTAACCCTTGAAAAATAAGGGGGTGTCTCTCTCTCTGAACTAAAGAAAGGTAAGACCCCAAAACCTCATCGATCTACCCTTCTTCTACCTTCAACCTTACCATCCATTTTTGGTCCACATCCCTCTACCTTGGTGGGAGTGTTGCCAACCCATGTAAAACATAAAGTGACATTACCTTCATTATTTCCATTACCACTTCATAAACCTTCAACATCTATCACCCTCTTACCCAAACTTAAAAAGGTGAAATTGAAACATGTGGGTTCACCACCACCTAAAATGGTGTCACACAAGACTACACCCATCACCACCAAAATCAATAAGGTTTCCTCTATATCTATGAGAATGACTGTTAACCCATTTCAAGGCTCCCAAGTATTATATCTATGCCAGTTATTTGAAGCATCAATAATAACCCTTCCCCCCATCAAACCATTTGATCCTCTTAGACCAAAACCATTATGGTTCAATGACTCACAAGTTTGTTTATATCATCATTCTCTAGGACATGATACTGAGAGTTGAAAATCTCTCACAATAATCATTCATCACCATTTAGATGTTGATGGTTCCTTGGGTGTTATATCAGTTGAAAATCCTAACATTCAACTCTCAACATCTACAATGCCTCACAAAACCCCCTTTTCCACATTAGACCCAAAGATGTTATTATACCTTCTCTATCACCTCCTTCACCTGTATTTTAGATTAACATGATCAATATGACTACACAATCACAAAATAAAAAAGAAAAAGAAAAGGAAAAGGTCTTTACTCCTTGGGTTCACCCCTTTACATAATATGTCCCCTCTTCAAATCCCAAGATTTCCATCTTGGGTGTCCCACAACAGTTATCATCGGGAGTTATCCAAAACTCCATGGTGAAACAACTTCAGTAATAACTGATAAAGATGTCTCTATATGAGTTAATTAAAAACTCATCCAAACATCAATAGGCTCTAATTAGTGCCTTGTAAGAAATTTAAATTCAACTTGAATACCTTTAACCCCTTACAACTTTCATCAATTCTCTCAACACCATTTCTATGATCTCCTTTAGTGATTCAGAAGTCCCCTCTCAACATCCTGAAGATCAAGGTTTTTCCCTCTTTATCACTACCTACATTGATCAAAATCATGTCAAGAGAGTTATTATTGATGGGGGAGCTAGCATCAACATCATTTCAACCCATGCTTACAAGCAATTATCACTCTCTGATAATTGTTTATCAAAAATGGATGGAGTGTTACATTATTATAATGACTCTACTGCTACCACTATTGGCACCATGTTCTTGCACATCCATGTGGGTCATCATACCATTCTCAAGCTATTTTATGTTATAAAGGGTGAATTATAATACAACATACTTATTGAGTGACCATGAATACATGTGTATCTTCCATATTGCACCGTTGTGTTAAGTTTGAATGCAATGGTCAAGTTTATGTCATTCCTGTTGACCCACCTCCATTCAAGACATGTAACATGAACTATAGCCCAAATGATGTTATTATTCCTCTCAAAACATCATCACTTCTACAACCCACGTTAAAATCCTCCATAAGTTCTACTACCACAGACATACCTATACCAGCTACACAAGTTCCTGATAAGGAGCCCATGGAGGAAATATTCAAGTAAAAATCACTTGGTGAATATCATTTATTAAATCCCAACATGTTCCATACCCATCAAGAGTATAGAAAACCTAACATGAGTGCCAAATATGATCCTTGTATTGGTATGATCATCCCATATGGTCCTCCCCATCTCAAAACCAACTTCACATATGGGGGAATTGATCAATCTCTTATCGTGGGTAATTCATCCTCTTCACCTCAAAAGTTTAACTATGACTTTTCTTTCTTAAGTAGTCCTATATTTTTCCATACTTATCTCTATATGTGTGCTTGGAAAGGTTTTGACCTAGGATATTATGAGCAAGGTACTCAGATGTCCATTTAATACCCTACCCATCAAACCATTGATAATGCCAAATAAAGGCATGGCATTGGTTATGTTAACCAAACTCAATCACTTAATACTTCTTATATTCCCATCATTGAAGAACTTATATCTCCTTCAAACTCCTCTTCTCCACCATCATCCACTGAATTGGAGATATCTATACCTCTTCATTTTTTTTCAATAAATGTCATTCACTTGGGCCCCCTTACCCATTACCAGGGTAGGGAAACATGCTCCTTTCTTCTCGTACATCCTCACATGATTGATGAGGATTCTCTCATAATTAACACCATCTCTTATGCAACTGATGATGATATTCTTACCTATATGAGTGCTAATGATTCCTACATCAAACAATATCTCCCTTCTAAGACATAAAATATGTTAAATGAATCAACAATCGACATTAATCTGCCTTCTCATGACGACCCTCATATTATTAAAATAAGAAAATCTCTAGATTCTTCTGAATAAATTAACTACACCACATTTCTCTATGACTATAGTAAGGCTTTTTCTTGGTCCTACAAAGACATGCCTGGTATTGACCCCTCAATCATAACCCATAATATTGTCACTAATCATGATGTTAAGCTAGTTAAGCAAAAGCTTCACAAAATTCATCCTCGTATTGCTTTCCTTTTCAAGGATGATGTCTAACGTCTCCTCTCCATTAACTTCATCCAGCTCATTGACTACTTACAATGGGTTTCCAACATTGTACCTATTATGAAACTAATAATAGGAATCCATATTTACACTGACTACCATGACCTCAACTTTGCTTATCCAAAGGATGACTTTCCTTTGCCAAGTATTCATCAAATTTTTAATTTAACAATTGGCCATGAGATGTTATCACTTATGGATGAATTCTCAAGATACAATAAAATTCTAGTTTCCCTTGAAGATCAACATGAAAAAACTTTTATCACCCCATGGGGAACTTGTTGTTATTGAGTTATACCCTTTGAACTGAAAAATGTTGGTGCTACCTATCAACATGTCATGACTTATATATTCCATGACGTCTTACACATAATTATGAAGGATTATGTGGATGACCTACTTGAGAAATCTAAACTTCATCAGGATTACTTGTGGGTCCTTAAAATCATTTTCACTCACCTTCTTCAGTATAACATTTGACTCAATCGAAAGAAGTGCATTTTTGGTGTTCTTCCCAAAAAAATATGGGGCTTTATCATCTCTCTTCGAGGTATTGAAGTTGAACCTACTAAGGTTTGGGGAATCCTTGAAATGGCTCCACCAACCACACTCAAAAAACTCCATATCCTCCAAGGTAAAATCTAATCAATTCATCACTTTATCTCTTAGCTATCAGATCATTGTCAACCTCTTCACCATCTTCTCAAAAAGGAAATTATTTTACATTGGTATAAAAATTACAAGGAATCCTTTGATGCACTTAAACATTATCTCCTTTCTCCACCCATCCTTATTCCACCTAAAGAGGATCAACCCTTTTATCTTTATATCTCTTTGATCAACCATTCTTTAGGATATATGATAGCACATAGAGATGATCACCATCGTGAGCAAGTAGTATATTACATAATCCAAATGCTTATTGACTGTGAAACTCATTACACTCATATCAAAAAGTTGTGCCTTAATTTGGTATTTATAACTTATAAACTATGACATTACCTCCTCAACCATAAAACTTATGTCATCACCCACACTGACCCTCTAAAATACATGCATTATAAACCTTACCACAACCAATGCATCACTCAGTATCTTATGCTTCTAGCTGATTTTGATTTGGAATTCATCCAAAAGAAGTCCATCAAAGGGAAAACAATCATTGACCAACTAGCTGCCACTCCTCTCCTTGATAGTCAACCCTCAAATCTTGAATTCCTTAATGAGTCTATTGGTGCACTTTCTATTGATGATATCACCTATCAAAGAAGGTAAGTTGACAACATTTATCTTTGATGCCCTAGTATTTTACCCCATATGGGTTAACGATGTTTCCAAAGGAGTTGAGGTTTTAGTGTGATTAATTTGATGAAATGTAAAAATGAGTAGTCAAAAATTACTTTATAAACATCTAGAATTATATGGTTTGTTTTATCGTTCAGCATTTATGGAAATGGAGGGTTAATCACCAAGTCAATTTGTGAAGTAACTATGGTACAAAGGAAGAGTCTGATAATGAAAATTATCATGAATGAGGGGGAATATTATTTTGAATTATATATATAATTTAAATTCATGAATGTCTCTATACATGTAGTTATGGGATCTGCAAGGTTCAGGTAAGACTACTAGGCCTCTAGGCAAGGCTAGGTGATTCAAATGGACATTTTGTTCATTTTATCAAAATTAAAAAGGTATGATTATTATCATATGATTTTTTCAATCTATTTTGAACATATTTTATGTTTGAAGAATGGCTTAAACAATTGTTAGTGATCATGGAGTTGGCTTGTGAGAGAAAATTTGAAGGTAACTATGAAGTTTTATCATGGTTGGAGATGGTATAAAGGTAATCAAGGGGTGTCTAAGGTTAGATTAAATAAGGGGAGTCCCTATAAGATTTATTAATTTGTGATCACTCCTATTTACTTGATATTATTCTTTTCTTCTTTATAGTGCAATACATGATCAAAGACGAGTGTTGTCAATGAGCAGGTTTAAGGTAGTCATGGTAGGAAATGGTATTAATAGTGATAGGGGGATTTTTTATCATATATAAAATGAGGAACATTATTTATTTTGGCTTTAAAAACATTTATAAGTCCTTAATATCAACATGTAATCCCACTTTGTCATTGTGTCAAAGGGGGTGAATGCATTTTTACAGGGAGAAAGAGTATTTGCATAACTCAATATTGGTATTTATAAGTGTTCACATCAATGAGAATGGTAATATTATTTATGTGTTGTCAATTATGTTTCCAAGGTGGTGAACTATGTTCATTATGTGTCAAGTATGCTAGTAGTTCAATGACAAAGTGTGCCTTAGTGATCATGCATGGACCTTGTAGTGTTTCCCTCGTTAGGAAAGATAATGGATGTTGACGATGTGTTGACCATTTTTTAGGGGTAATATGTGGAGTATTTAGTTCTTTTTTTACTTGTGTAAGTGAAAATAACTAATCTAAGTAATCTCATGAAGGTCTAGGTTATCCTAGTCAACTTGGAATAATTTCCTAGGTAAGTAGATTGATGATGTCATCATTTACATGTGTGAAAGTGTGAAAAGAAAGTAGTTACATGGGTTTGTTAATATTTTTGCCTAGAGTATGTGTTTCAAATTTTATATATTTAAATTATGTCTATAAATATTTATTATGGTTCAAAGTTTCTCTCCTAAGCATATTTCACTATTTTTCTCATTCATGGTGTTTTCATGCATAAGGCAATTGATTGAAAGGTTTTGCATATGTAGAGGAGTTTAGTGATGAATGGAATAAATTTAAGGTGACTTAGGGTTCATATGGTATATACCTATGTGATTTTAAATGGTCTTTTATTTCTTTTTTAGCTCGATGAAGTGTTAAAGTGGTGAATAAGTCTCCATGGACCTAAACGGGCTACTTAGGCCTAATTGAAAGATGTTATTGCTTAAGGGTGATGTATGTAAGATATGGTAAACATATTAGGTGGTTTTTATTTATTTATAAGTGGTATAAAAACCTTAATGTTTATGTAATGTCTTGTGGCTGACCAATAAGGTGGTGATCATGAAGGCTCTATAAAGAGCATAAAAAAAGATGAAGTCTACTAGAGTTGATGTGCAAAGAATAGTCAAATATGAGTAAGATTGTTGGATGGATTGAAGAGAAGAGAAATGTGAGAAATATTTGGGTGACATAGAGGTCATATTTTTATTTTATAATAATGTTTTTTAGGGTTGATGATTGAGAATGAGTGAATAAGTGTAGAGTGTTCCAAAAGGTTATTTTGGATGCATTGCTTATCTATGAAGGCTTGAGAAAATATAAAGAGTTGAAGAGAGATGGTATTCATTGTTTATCCATCAAATTGGAATGAAATCATATTTATGGAGGTGTTGATATCAAAAGGTGTTGTGTGGATACTCAACATCTAGGGCAAGTGGGTGCTTGTCCATACTTAGGAGTTGGTGCTCCTTGTAAAGTGGGTGCTTCACTAAAATCTCTTGTTTGTGATCTCTTATAGGACTGTAGTCCATGTTTTTTCAAGGTTGAGAGTGGGTTTTATCCCCCATGAAGGTTTTCCACATAATTCATGTGTTATGTGCTTTGATATTTCATGGTTTTCTTTGTTTATTTTAATGAGTTATTTATATGCTTCATGAATGCTTAGGTTAAATGGTTAATATTTTGAAGGATTGGAATTGAAGTTGATTTTATTACATCACTGATTCCCCACTAGTGAGTGTACCTTTAAAAAAAAAAATTAGGAAAAAATATTATATTTAAGTGGACCATGAAAACTTCAATCGGACGATTTCTAAGGTTGGAATGGATCAATATTCTTACTAGCTAGAAAACCATTTGTTAACTGAATATGAAGAACTCTGGTAGAGATAATATATTTTATTGAAACAAAAATCAAGAATAGAATAGTTAAAATAAAGTGATAGAAACTCTATTGTTTTCATAATTTTGTTAGAATCAGGCATAATGTCTCTTGCATTTAAAATATTCATTCTTATAATGGAAATTTTTTTGACACTCAGTCAGAGGTTCAAAATGAGGTTGTTAACTACTTCAATAATTTACATATTAGTGATAGCAATAGATCTTGTAGCTCAGAATGACAACCTTGGATCTATTCCTGGGTTGGTCTCTCTTGCTCAGATTGAGAAACTCTTGGTCCCTTTTTCTTTGGAGGAAGTTCAATCAGTGGGTTTCTCAAAGGAAAAAGATAAAGCTCCAGGGCCTGATGGTTTTCTTACAATATTTTTTCAATCTTTTTATGATTTAGTTGGGAAATAGATACTACAAATATTTAAATAATATATAAGGAGGAAAAAGTTAATACCTGATCTTAATGTTACTTTTATTTATATTCTCTTGAAAGGAGATATTCAAGAAAACTTTAGTGATTTCTGGCCTATTTATCTTTGTAATATGGTTTAAAAACTCATTTCCAAACTAATGATAGCTAGACTCAGACCTATTTTAGACTCTTTGGTCTCATAAGAACATGTTGATTTTATTTTAGGCATGAATATTCAAAAGGGTATCATTATTTCCCATGAAATAGTACATTCTTGAATAGTTACTTGTAGGAAGGGTATGTTACTCAAGCTTGATATCAAATAAGCTTATGATAGGGTTGACTAGTGATTTTTTTATCAAAGTTTTAGATAAGTTTTGGTTTGATAAAGACTTTTGTGATCGGGTTTTTAGTTGTATTTTTGGTTCTAAAATTTCTTTTTGATAAATGGAAGTTTGACCATTTTTTTTTGCATTTTCAAGGGACATTAGACAAGGATATCCTCTTTATCCTTTTCTTTTTATTTTTCTAGATGAGGCTTTTATATGGATGATGAATAAAGATAAGGAAGAGTCTTTCTTATAGGCTATTCAGGTTATAAAAGTCTTAGAAAATCTTACTCTTCAATAATTTGTTGATGACACCTTTTTTTGTCAAGCTTTCATGGGTAAAACTCAAGTTTTCAATTCTATTCTTCTAGCTATATGTCTACCTCTGGTCAAATAATGAATGTTATAAAATCAAAAAAATTATTTATCAATTATTTAGATCAAGAAAAATAGGTTATATCCTTATTTGTAGGTTTTAATATTTGTAAGCTACCTTCCATGTATTTTGGTGTTCCTCTTTTTTTTAGGTTGGCCAAAATTATTCACTATGAAATATTGGTCAATTATTTCAAAGTTCATCTTGATTCATGGAAAGGAAGATGGTTAACCATGGCTGGTCATATCACTCTCATAAAAAAAATGAATTTGCTTCTTATTTATTGCCTTTTTATGCGCCAACCACCTTTACATGTAGTTAAATTGCTAAATTTGATCATGAAATATTTTTTGTGGTAAGGAACTCTGATCAAGAAGAAAATCACATTATTATAACAGGAAAGGGTTTTTAAAGTTAATAAGATGGGAGGATCTAACGTGAAAACATTTAGCCTTCAAAATAAGGCTCTCAGAGTGAAATGAGTTTTGGGAATGCTCTCAAAACCTAATTCTATTTGGTGAAAACTATTGAGATGTAAATATAATGATTTAAATAACCCCTAGAGTGTGATATCTATTACTAACCCTCCCGACGGTTCACACTTTTGGAAAATTTTATTGAATTGTAGGTATTTGATTTTAGAGCATGTTTCTTAGACTATCAATAATGGTAAAAAAAATTAAAATTTTGGGAGGATTCTTAGAATTGTCTTAAACCTTAGGCTAATTTGCCACATCTAGTGGAGGCTAGGCATATTTTTTATTTTGCATAAGGTGGTTTTTTTTAGAACTAGGTGGAACTTCATTAATATAATGGTATGTACTATTGGGTTTGGAATTAATTTTGAGAATCTAGAAATTCAATTGGAGCAATGCTTGTGTTTGGTAGAGTGTTTTAGGAATTAAAAGGTTTTCATAAAGCCTGAGGAGGATTTTTTGCATTGGATTAGAGCCAAAGCAATCTTATATTATATCAATCTCATCTATAAAAAGGTAGAGGTTATTGATGATATGATGAATTGGGAAAGATAATTATGTTGGGATAATATTGAGATCTAGATAGTAGGGGCATTTAGTAGCTCACTATTCAAAAATGTATTCTCACACATGATAGACTAACCAAAATTAGTTTATATGTTTCATCTCATTACCTTCTTTTTAAAACTAAAGAGGAAATGACCAATCATATTCTTTACGCATGACCCTTTATTTCTTAGTGTTGGGATTGGTAACACTCTCTATCTATTACCTTATTTTCTTGGGCTATATGAGATTGTAAGAATTATCTATATGGACTTTGACAAGTTATAACTACTATTATTATATGGTTGATCTATAAATAAATAAATAAATCAATAAATTTTTTAAGGTAAAGAAAAACCCCTTTATGTAATTTTAAAGATTTAGAGGTTGTAATCTTAGAATTTACCTCTTCTCAAATCAAGCATACGAATGGTTGTATCTCATCTTGGCCATCCACCCATTAATGGGTCATTCGTAAGATCAAAAAAATGTTTCAAAAAGGACAATTCTATATGGATTCCTCCTCCCCCAGTGTGGTTTAAATTAAATTTTGATGGAACCTCAAGAGGAAATGTAGGTGCTTCTAATGCAGGATGTATCCTAAGGGACTATAGTGGCTCCTTGATTAGGATCATTTATATAAATTTATTAAATGAAACAAACATCAAAGTTAAATCTTAGACTCTTTCAATTGGGATTGATCTTACAATCTAATGTAAAATCAACAATCTTTTAATTAAAGGTGATTCTCAAATCATAATTTTTTCTCTCAAGAAAATGGCAGCCATTTCAAAGAATTTAGAAAATAAATTGGCCAATGTTTAGGCTTGCTTGGACACATTTAAATCTTTGGATTGTAAACAATATTAAAGAGAAGTTAACTCAGCTATTGATTTTCTTTCCAACTATGGGATTGATCAAATGGAAGATATGTGGGTGGATAACCATAGATATGCTTGGTAAGACTTTCCTCGGGATGCTTCCATAAATTTGGGTTTAAAAAAATTAAATAAATAAATAAATTTTATTTTAAATATAGTAATCAATTGCTGTGGATTATTATTATTTATGGTTTAAAATGATCAAAATTAGCTTTTGCCCTCTCCTTTTGTTTTTGATGACCTTATTTTCTCATTATGGCCTCATCTATGTCATCAAAGGTGGTGGTATCTCTCATTTGGGGTAAAAGTGGTGATATGACATGATTTCATCATGTTGATAGTAATTCATTTGTACCTGGGTAAATTTTTTATTGTTGTGGGCATCTATTTTTTTCCATGAAATGAGAGGTGGACTTGGTGCTTAGGACTCCAATGTTCTATGTTAGTAACTCATCTCATGAAAACATGTTTGAGGGTAGCATTTATAAGGCTCAACTTGAGAAAAAAATTTGGGTCCCTTTTAAAGAAATTTTTCATAATATCTTAGCTATTTTAGGTGAAGACTATGTGGCTCATTACATGCATAGCAGAGTTAACTCTGTAATATCTACCATGCTCTCTACCAACATTATGGCTCTCATGATGGTTAATGAGTTTGTTTTTAAATTATTATATTTTTTCAAGGATCAAATACCATCTTAGTATTATGGAGGAGTTCAAAAGTGTAGTTTTGGGCCCATTTCCTAAATTTCCTTTCTTTAGCTTGGATGGTGTTGGTTTGATTTCATTATTATCTTTTAAATATTTGGTTATACGCTTCAAGGTTTTAATTAGTTTCATGGAAGAGATTAAAAAAATGTTGTGATAATGATTCTATAGATGGTTAATTTTTGACAATGCCTCTAATGGTGAAGCTCAAGAGCCCAAATCTAGAACCATCTCGATGGAAGGTGGTTCATCACAATCAAACCTAGGTGGATGTCATAAATTTTTTGGAAAAAATTATGTTCTCTAGATCAATTACTATTCCTCCCTAGTTGGTAAAGCCACTTAGAAGGGTGGTCACAGTGGTAATTAAGGGAAATTTGGCAACCATTCATTTTGTTGCATCAGTGGGAGGCATCAAATTCAAGATATGGGGTTAAAATAAAAAAATAATAGGGTGGTCTTTTTTGTTACTATTCTTATTGAAGAGGTCATTATTCTAGATGGTAAAGATGTTTTAGTTTTATAACTATGGGGTTGTTAGTTTTTTGGTAAAAATTTTATTTTGCTCTTTCATTTCGCTGGTCAAATTTTTAGAACTTCTTGGGTACTTTCTATTTTTTTATTTGTTATTAGTATATCGCTACTTTCCATCATGCCAACTTATCTAACCATGCCTTGGGTCAATATAAAAACTTTGATTAGATGTTATTTTAATATAACTGCTAACTTTTGTGAGAAATTTTTATATCATTAGGAGACCTGTTAAACCCCAGTATCAATAAAAAAATTCCTTTCCTCTATGAATGAATTAAAAATCAAAGATACTAACTTCTAGTAGCGATTTCATAACTTATCCTAAATAGATAAGAAACAACAAAATATATAATACTAAACACTCTATAGAATCTTAAAATATGTTACAAGAATAAGAGAATGCATAAAACATCATAAAAATTTTCATGTACATTCAGTTGAGATTTACCACTAAAGGATAAACCTATAACAACATGCCTTATGGGGCATTAGATCTAAAAGGAAAACATTCGAATGTTATTTTGACTACTAAAATCAAAGTATTTGACTTAAGAATAAATCAAAAATGGAATAATAAGTTTAAAACACATAAAATTCCATTGATCAAAGGTGCATCATACATGGCCAAAATTCCCATCTTTAAACCCACTTCCTAATCCTTTATTTCATTTTAGAACTTAGTTCTCAATTTTCTTTGTCAAAATTTATACTTGGATACATAGCATAAGATCTATAGGCTAAATTCCCTTTGATTTTATCACATCCTAAGTATAAATACTGTAATTAAAGGAATATCCAGCTATAACTCATGGAAAAAATTCCTCAAATTATCATTGAGGAAGAGTTACAAAATATAATAGATCCCACCTTGACTCTAGTATTATAGAGAATGTAAAGCACCCAATTGGCATTTAAATTAGATAAATAATAACCAACATAAAGAGGTTATTAGGTCACTTTTTTTTTATCAAGATGATAGAAAAATAATTATTTTGATGCAAATTTATTTGGATGCATATCAGCCATGCCAGCATACATCTACAAAATATATTATAACTGAGAAAGCATCAATATGGTTAAGGATAAGAAAACCTAGAGGTCTTATACAAAGTAAGAACATTTAAAAACCAAATCCAAATATAATCCATTCATTTTCCCAAAGGAAATTCTAATATAATACTCCAACCAACTCATCTTTATGATTAGTCATCTACCAACAATGCAATAAAATAAAAATCATAGTAATAGGTCATTGTTGGCATCATCCAATAGAATAAAAGTATAAATAACATTGTTAAAGGTTCCATGAGTGTGATGATAGGATAATGAATGGATAGGTTCATAGTTGGATTTGTTATATAATAAAATTTAAAATGAGAAAAAATTGAGAGAAAAAATATTTTTAAAAACTTGTCTAAAAGAAAACATGAATAGTAAAACACTTAAGTTTAGTAACTTAATTATCTATCTCATTAGTTTGGTGAGCTTTTAAGTCCATAATAAATTCCCTAGGTTTTAATTAGTTATATCCTTAGTTTACCATTCATTAACTATGTCTTAATTATTAAACACTACATTGGGTGATTCCAAAACTTAAATAATGCCAAATTACACAATCCAAGGTCCCTATTTTTATTTTGGCATTTCATAAAGCTTTGGGATGGAATGTTAAAGACAAACTAGAATGTACATTTGAATGATACATTTTAAGCATTTATATAAACTAATTTGATATAATGGATGTTAAAATTTATGAACATCATCATAATCAGTTTATTTCCCCATACTATTTATTGCCTTACCATTTGAAATGTAATGTTGAACAATTAACATTATTAGATATTTACTTGATGGGTAAAGTCAAATTTCAATGTTAACTATTGCTTCACTCCATGACTTCATCACCAAAATAAACAAACTCAATTTTATTACAATAATATGATTCACATGGTTATATATCCTTATAAAAGAGTAACAAATAGGTTGTGAATACCAATACAATGTGATGTTGTAAGACACTTTGTCTATGAATTTCAAAATTATGGTGTCCTATTATTATACATAGATCGTTGGCCCTAAAATCATTCCATTGAAAGTAATAATGGTGGTAGTGTTGTAGAGCTTAATAACATTCTTCAATTGTACATATAACACAACAATCCCTAAAAATCTTCAACTTTGGTTTATTATTAACCCCTAAATTTTTGGGTTTATCCATATTATCCTTTCCCAACCACCTGAAAAAAAACTTTCTCGACAATGTCAATATTTTTCATTACTAGCTCAACTAAAGTTATCAATAACATCACCATAAAAAACTTTGACACAATGATATATTTAAAAAATCATAGATTCTAATATTTATTTTATAGGTAATGACCACACATGAATATATGCTAAAACTTAGTCATGAAGTGTGATGTTGATTTAGGATTATATAAATAATGATATGAATATCTTGGCAATCATTATCTCAATATATGTTTGTTATGTCACTTTTACGCTTGTATAAACATCCATATGAATATTTTGGCAATCATTATTTCAATATCTATTAACCATAAATGTATTTGATATTAAATAATCATTTTATACTTGTTTTTCATATTTGAAAGGGATTAAATAAAATAGTACATGTATATAAAAATTTTCAAAGACATAAAAATTTAAGGAAAAGGGGTGTCATTATTTTACATGATTTTGGTGTGTATGAATACAAAGCACATACATATAAAATAATTAGTTTAAATTATAATATTGTATATTTGTGTAATGATTTTTCAATATTTATAGTATGTGTAATCAAAAAATTCAAATGTTAACTAGTGCCTAATGAATAAAAATGGCTATTTATATCAACATGTTATTGAGTCTCAAAATCATCATCATAAGGTAGTATGCTAGGTTACTAGATGATGAGATTTCTTTACATTTTTCCCATTACCTTGTTTTGATAGGAATGTTTTTGTTATGTTTTTACTTGTACGAGGAGAGAGGTTTTTCTATGGAGATCGATTCACAAGTTTTTGTTGTGGATATGAAAGGGGAGATTCATGGGAGGAATAGATGCAAATAAGGAAAACAAATTTGGTTGAGTTAGACTTGCCTACACTAGAACATGTGCCTTCAAACCAATATTTTGATAACATGTCTAATTATGGAGATCATGACATTATCACTAATGGCCATTTTTTTTTGTTTTTTCCTAGTATAATGTATATGGTAATTTTTATAATTGTAATCTCCCTTATTTTCCTTGAGGTTATATACAAATGATTCATTGTGGGAAACATTACTGTTATATATGTGTTATAATGTAGTTGAAAGAAAACAATTTTTATTTTTATTATGGAAAGACATGATCTTATGACTACCATGTAATTATGAAATGATGATAACATTTTCTAACATTTTGCCTTTAACTATCATGAGATACATCCCAATTATGTAACAGTGACTATGTGCTATAATTATATTTTTACTATATTATGATTATGAATTTTTAGCATATTATTAATTATTATATGCCTAAACATTACTTTAAGATGTTTAAAGAAAGTATCTATTTATAATTTTTGTACATGTCAATAATACATTATTGCTCACAAATTTCAACATTTGATCACTCAAAATGTCTATTGTGTATTGCTAAAATGAATCATTTTTTATATGATGGAATAGGTGGAGACTAGGTGGGATGAAATTTTGCATCTTCCACTATTAAATCCATTTGAGGGTTTTTTTTACTTCAATAATGTTATGTGAGAAATTTTTTGGTCATTATTGAGGAATACATGTGGGTCGCTTTGATGGATGCTTATAGGGTTAAGGAATTCATGAAAGGAGAATCAATAAATAAGTCCTTCCTTACAAATTATCATGTGTCACATCAAATGAAACAATCATCTATTTTTGGCAAGTAGAATAGGGTCAATGCTACTTTCAAATATGTCATGTACATGATATCCCATTATAGAATACAAGTGGGTGTGTGTTCATATGTTTTTATGTTTTTTCTTATGTTATGTTCACATATGATTCTTAATTTACATGTGCTTGAAACATATCCATACAACTACTAGTGTTCATATGTGTTGTATGATTTTTGAGAAATTTATGCCACTCAAAAGGATGTGACCACAATGTTGAATATGGGAAAAGGTAGTCATCTCAACCAAAAACATATAAGGTGTCGTTATAAATGTCATTTCAACATACATGAAATGGTCACTAAACTTGATGATGTATTGCTCACATCAAATTAGGTAGAACACATATACAATCAGGATAATAATTGTCATGGCCAATAATATGAATAATACAATATGAAGAATAATTTTTTCTCCTTAAATCAAACCCTAAACAAATAAATGGGTTTATAAGATACTTTTATTGGGAATGTCTACTAATGATATCCATATTAAACACCAAAATATGGTGCATGGGAAACTTGTAATGATTAATGGTCAAATATGGGGGGGATGATTTCCTAAGTAAGGATTATATATACTAAAAATAATGACAGATGAAGGATGAAAAACATATAACACTCCTATCAATAGCATTCCACCTGGACATGTATTACACTAAAAATCCAATCCCTCTCCTTATTGATTCCATTCACACCTTGAGCCATGCTTTATTTTGTCATTTTTATTTATTGTATGCCTTATCCACTCCCATTCCACACATTATTTTGAATCTTAAATTTAATGTTGAAGCTTTCTTTACATTTTGGACATGTTCTGATAGTACTACTAATTATTAAAAAAAAATTGTTATAATAAGTTGTTCTAAGTCCATCATAATATGTCTAAAGGCTCAATAAACAAAATACTATATGCAACATGGAGAGTACAAGGTTAAACTAGCAAATAGCATTTCATAATGTGAAATTGAATATATTCACAAAACTCCTCCTCCATATATCATTTTATATTGGTTCATTTTCACCTTGTTCCTAAAAATCATTAAGAGTCTAGCCATGGTATTTTTTGTGGATTGAGAGATACAATTTCATTAAATATTTTTACTACTAGTTGCCCTAAAGGTGCAAGATATGTAGGAAACAATGTAATTTACTGTTTTCATAAAATGGGGTTTTGTAGAGTGAGTGTGTCAATCAGCAATTATTTTTCACTTGAAAGCTATGATTGTTAACACTATTGCCCTTTTGTTCTTGAAGTTTAAGTATTAAAAATATTAATTTTTGTGGATGTGATGGTGAAAACATATGTTACGTGGTTCGTCATATGACATGGTAATGCATTATAAATGGAGGAGTAATTTAAGGACACAATGAATATTGATTTTATTTTTTCTAGGCTTCACATCTAATGTGTATCTATGATCAATATTATAATGTCACTAACCTTAGGTCAAAACATTGAGTCTCTAAAGTCTATTTATATATATTATTGACATATAAAAATTATTGACATACATAAATTATGAATATATGTATGTAAGTAATTATTATTAATAAAATATATTAAACAATACTATGATATAAAATAATACTATATTATTATCATATTATAATATTAAATATTACTGTAATATATATTAATTATGCATGTGTGTGGTATATTAACATGGGTTAGAGGGGGCCTTTCCTAATAAAAATGGCCAGAATGATTAAAACATGTTTTAAACCTAGATCAAAGAATAAATCTTAACCTAAGAGGCTACCTAGAGAGAAACACTTCCTAAAACCTAGCAATCAGAAAGGAAAAGAAGGTCCACGCTACAAAATTAAGGGTGATGAGAATTAAATAAAAATATTAAACCTTCAATAAGCCCTTAACCAAAAATTAACTCATTAACAAGGCACTCCTCAATGGTAAGGAACAAGAAACATCTTCCCCCTTCTTGAGAAAATATAATTGTGAGTCCCTTATGAAACTCATGTATTACCTTCATCTTGTACACTTGGAAATATGCATCATAGTTATACATTTCAATTTTGGAATACCCGATGTTGAAAGGCTCAAGTTCACTATTTCTTCATGCCTAAATTGTTTATCTATTAGTTCTACCATTTTTATTCTTATGATAAGGCCTTTTATATTATGAAAAAAGATCTAAACTTGAATATTATGCTTGAATTATGTTTTTGTAAATATACCTATTTTCCATTTTCTTGTACAATTTCATCCCATATAAACACCTATGTTGACATAAGTTTCCACCTTCTCTACAAAGTGTCCAATGTGAAATATTCATACAATTAAAAGATTGGATGTATCTTTAGGGTCAGTCTAAGTGATTTAGCATGATCTATTTCAAAAATGGATTGATATATTTACAAGATCAACCCTTGTCCATTCCATAGCCAACAACCAAAAAGAATTCATAAGACAATAGACCAAGAAGCATTCAATCAGACACTCAAATAAGTAAACATGTCACATTCATCCATATTTATAAATCAATCATAAGATCAATATTATCACATGTCTAAAGAATTTAAAGAGTAGTTAATGAGCCATATTTTCTAACTTATAAGCTACGTCATTGCATGTCTTTACTTATCATAAATTGCATCCTTTTGTGTGCACAAATCAATATGTAGTTTATAACTACATAGTTCTAAGGCCCTCCTTAGAGTATTATCTATGTAAGAAGAACCCATTGATAAAGGGGTATTTGTATAATATCTATACCATGATCCAACAAAATCATTATTACCATAGTCACTCCAAGGATGAGGAAACTAGTGTTTGATCATTTGATAAAGAATAATATCCTATGCACATGATTTGTAAACATCATAAGAAAGGCCAAATAAACAATAGAATGATCTAAATGGTCTTATCTTGATACCTTAAATATTATGTACAAAAATCTTGCTATAGTATTAGATACTTACATTGATGCCACTGTCTAGGTCTGATGCAAGTGTCTAATGCCATAAAAATAATATTTTAGTATCTTATAAATGTTCTAAAATTAACTTATAGTTCAATTCTATCCTATTATAGATAAAAAAATCCATGATCATAGTAACTATCTAAGTACCATTTGTTTCAATTTCATTGAAATATCTATTAATAGTTTTAATTTATTATTTTTATTAATCTCAATTTTATAAATTTAAAATATATATTTTTAGTTTTCTATGAATTATTCTACTCATTAGGTTAGTTCACCATCCTTGTGTAATATTTAATGCAATACCCCTTAGACCTAGATAAGCTCACACATATTTGAATTTAGGGTTAGACATTTGGTGTACGGTCTAGCCTTTTATCTCAAAACCCTGATTGACGTAGGGTTTCCTATTTTTGCTCTTATTTACAATTTATAAACTGAAGATATTCTAAAATTAGATTTCCATTGTAGTGATCATGGATGCATGTATCATTTATTTACCTTTGTAATATGTCATAGTAACCCTTGTTTTTTATACTTCATAGATGGATAAATTAAATAAAAACCTAAGAAAAGATAAGAATCAAGTATAGTTCCCCAATTCCTTTTACAATGTTATAGAGCTGGTATCCATATGCCAACAAGCATGTTCTGAACCCTTTGTTCTACATAGATCATATTCAAATAAAATATATCATACCACACCAATTATTTACCCACATGAATTATATTTTACTCCACATTCTATAATGTCATTAATAAAAAAGGGAAGGATGCCCAACCTATCCCACATCTTTTTATTATAGAATAGGTTAT
>JARHVA010001613.1:2490000-2497500 GCA_037957365.1 Torreya grandis
TTATCTTGTTCCACAGAATAAACGTTTTCATTTAAAATCTCCATCTTAAATATAAATTTAGAAAGCTCCATGTATAAATCACATAAATAAAATGAGAAAACTTCCATCTTAAGGATGTTAGCTACATCTAGAGCTAACACAAAATCATATAGATTCACCCTAGAAGGATATTTAATAGATTTCTTGCTTTTACACTCTTACCCATCTAAAATTATGGAAAGATATCACTTGGATAAAGTGAATAAGTCACTTAATATAAAAATAATTGCAAAAATGGAAGGAATTCATGACACGAGATTTTAAAGAGGAAGAAAAATCCCTAAGGACTCCTCCTATGCCTCCCTTGGATGATCTCCCCATTAATTTTATTAATCACAAATGTTTGGCCCTCATCTAACACCAAACACACATTGTTATCACTTTTTCCACCACTATGTACCACCAATATCCAACGTCACATGTAATTCCTTGATACTTCTACCTTGGTCATTCGGTTAGCCTTATCTTTTGAGTTTTTGATCACTTTAATATTAATCTATGTGGTCTAATTAATGTCACCTTCTTTTAGGTGATAAATTTAATCTTCTAGTTTATGTTTCATTATAGATTCACTCCAAATATCGATTGATGTCCTACTCCTAAATTTTAAATCTTAACTTATATGCCAAATTATGTGTGTATTGGAATCATACTCCCTAGACCCACCATGCCATATATTTCAATGTTACCTAATGACTACATAATGATCTCCAAGATTGACTAATTATCATCATGAAATAGTACCACCAACAAAAACAATGATTACAAACAAAACAATAATGCACAACATAAAATGTGACCACTAGTATTTTTTATGCGCATGATCCCACTAAAATAAAATTCATTGTCACCCCATGGATGAGGAAGCTAGGGTTTAATTATTTGACAAATAGTGACAACCAATGCATGTGATTTATAAACATCAAAATAAAGGTTATAAAAATAATAGAATTATAATGTTGGTTACATATTCATCCAATTAGTATTTCTTACAATCATCTAATCAGTGTTATATATAAGACACATGTGATAATGTTAAACACCTATATTGACACAACTATTTAGATCTGATGCCAGTGTACAAGGTCACATAAATAATATTCTAGGAATATTATGAGTATATCAAGATCATCTTCTAGTAAACCTCTAACCTATTCTAGATTAGACCTACATGATCACAATAAATAAGTTAAGTATCATTTATTTCTAATTCATTACCATATTTATAGATAGTTTTACTTTATTATTTTTAACATTCTCAGTTCTATGAATTCAAAATATTATTTGTTTATTTTTTTAATTAATTATCCTTCTCGTTAGGTTGGTTTATTATCCTTATGTAAAATATAATATAATACTCATTAATCTTGGATAAACCCACACATAGCTAAATTAAAAACCTTCTAAACTCTCATTTGTAATTTTGTAGCATATAATTTCTTACCTTTGCATCTAGTATAACCATAATTTAGTTTGGATAAAATGGACATTATTTTATGGATTATTCAAGTCTCAAAGCAGGTAATATCATCTTTAAAATTATAACCAAGATCCTTCAAATTATTTACTATTTTTTTGGTGATTATTTACCCTTTTTTAGAAATACATGTTGAGCTTGTTGTAACCCAATAATTGAATCTATCAACTATGTTTTTGACCTTTAATGAATATAAATAATTGACCCATTAAGCACAACCTTATCAATTATGGATAATCAGTCATTATAATCCCATCATCCTCCCAAAATTTACTTAAATATTTAGATAAGCCATTCAACATATCACCAACGTCTAAACATGGAACCAACATAAGAAAATATTTAAGCTTTGGTTGAAAGATCAAGATAAAATCTAATAGATCTATAGAATTTGACTCCATAAGCTAATAAAAAATCAAACTAGTCCACCAAAATATTCCATGGTTGATTTCACTAAATCAATAGAAATATAATGTTCAAATGTTATAGAATTATGTCAAAGGTCCCAATGAATAAATAATATTGATAGAGTGTTAAATGGGCTTGGATAAGTTGACCATTGAATAAACACACATATATTTATTATACTATAAGAATAAATTGAAATATACTTTGATAAATCAGCCTACCTTGGAGATCATATGCCAAACTAAAAAATTATCTCTCATAACTATAGGAAGATTATATATTTGAATCCAAATTAGGACAAGATAAAAAATTGTAGAAGCAGGATCAAAGAATGATTTCAGGGGATCATAAACACAATATGAAATCAAAAAGGCTTTGGGAAACTAATCCAAATCAAATCCTAGTTTCCCCTAGAAGTAAATTCAACTAAGAAGACATAGTTTTCTATCAGGAACACCACTAAAACAAATACCGTAAGCCAAGTATAAATTAATCAATGGTTTTTTCCATTGAAGGCCTCTTCCACCACCCAAAAAAATAGTGGTCTAACTCACTTTTTTTTAAAATTTAATAAATGATGTCATTTAAATTCTCCATCTCAAGAATCACTTCAAAAAAATCCATCACATCACACAAATAAAAAGAGGAAGATACCACTTGTAGTTGTTAGCTAGATCTAGAGCTATCATAGAATCATTTTGATTCAACCTAGAAGTATATTTAAGATCCTACCCATTCTTACACTCTATTGTGCTTGAGATTTTAATGAGAGGTTTCTATATCATATTTCAAGTTGTGGAAGGTCTAGAGAAAAATAGTCATTCCATATAAAAATAATTGCTTGAATGGAATCAATTTGTAACATGAGATTCTCTAATGGAAGAGAAATCCACAATAACTCTTCTTATGCCTCGCTTAGATGATATCCCCATAAATTTTATTACTTGTAAATGTATGTCCCTCATCAGACACTAAACATGCTTTGTTATCACTTTGTTCACCATTGTACACCATGATTATGAAACTTCACAAACCAATGCTTTCCACTTCCACCCTAGTCCTACAGTCATCCTCGACTTTAAGGTTGTCATGCTACACCCCTTCATTATTTCTAACATAATATTTTATAGCATGATATTACTCACATGTCATGTTTCTTTTAGTTTAAATTGGCATAGTTAAATTTTATGTGCCTTTCTAGCATCACTCCTAAAGTTTATTGTTTGCCTACTTTTAAAGTAGATCCATTATTATAGTCACCAATAATATGTATTTATTTGTTTATGTATATATGTATGTATGTATACATACATGCATACATATATACATACATACATATATATATGTGTGTGTGTGTGCATGTGCGTGTGTGTGTGTGTGTGCGTGCGTGTGTGCATGTGTGTGTGTGTGTGTGTGTGTGTGTGTGTGTGTGTGTGTGTGTGTGTGTGTGTGTGTGTGTGTGTGTGTGTGTGTGTGTGTGTGTGTGTGTGTGTGTGTGTGTGTGTGTGTGTGTGTGTGTGTGTGTGTGTGTGTGTGTACATTTTTATCACATATTTCCTCCCTCAAATGTTGCTTCATTTAATTATTTTAATTTTTTATTAATTAATAATAAATATAATATTATTATAACATAAAATAATACTAATTATTAATATTATATTATTTTTTATTTGATAGGGTATTTAGATAGGTTTTAGGAGGCTGTGTAACCTTTTATGAAATAAGAAATATTTAAGCTAGAATGGGATACCTCAACTAATTGCCCATGTGGAAGTAGACATCTAATAGGAAGATGAACATTATATTTCCAAAGGATAAAATACATTCAATAGAAAAACATCAACCATAAATAAACAATATTTTACTAAACTTTAGTCACCAAATGCCTTTGTTAGGGACAACCAAAAACAAACTTACTATTGAAACAACCAATAAAAACTTGGTATACTTCCTTGAAACATCCTCACATCCTCCATGAAAATACCACCCTCCTAAATTAAGGGTCATGATGTAAGTATTCTAGACTATCATTCTTCAAATTTTTTATTTTTATAAACTTTAGTGTACTCCATCTTATCTTCCTCCATCTCCAAGCAAAGGGAGATATATAAATTAATAGATATATAGGGTTCAAATTTATCTTTCATATTATTCACTAGGTTCACACTTATGATATTTATTTTGATCCCTAGTACCTCCTCATTGGAGATAGGTTGTTAAGAGACTACCAGTGACAAATCTAAATCTCTCCTAATAATTACTCAATTTTAAACTAAAATATTTGGAATCTTTTCCACAACTTGTGCCTCTACCTTAATTCCATGTGCATTATATTTATGGTTTGGGTCCAAGGGTTTAGTCACTAGGGCATATAATTCCTCAACCTTTCTAGATTTTTCCTCTAAGTCATGAATGGAATAATCTAATGAACCCAAAAACTATCAAGACAAATAAAATTACCAATAGGCTAAAATATAAAACAATACTCAGACTTGATTTGTAATGAATAAACTTGAAATAATTAAAAACCTAAACCATGCTTAAATAAGCCTCAACTCAAAATTTAGAGTTGACATGCAAACTTTTAAAAAAAAACTAAAATATAAAAAATATCTATTTTTAGTAATCGTTATTTATAGTAAGTTTCACATGCAAGTGCACGTAGATATAAAAATCTCCCAAAATATCCTAAACACTAAAATTAGCCTATGAAACAAAATTCAACTGAAGTTGACGTTCAGTCCATAAAATATATAATTTCTAAACATAGAAAATTATCAAAAAAATCATTAAACATTAATTTTTGACCCTTAGATGATCACATATGGCCTTCAAAAAAGATAAAAATAAACTCTAAGGGACTTGAATGCCTTAGGAAAGCATTGAATTTGTTGAGATAGTCATTTTGTCATGTGGAAGAGCTCAAACGGAGCTACAGGGCAAAAGTTATGGCCTCCAAAAGATCAACTTTTCTTTTTTGCATCATTCTCCTCTAGTTGAAAACAACTCAGCTCCTACAATTTGGCTTAATTATACTACTTCCATTTATCTTTATCAATCTTATTTAGATCCCATTCTATAATCAAAGTGTTGTCTTCTTGTTATAATATGTTGCATTGCACCAAATACCTTTTATAATTACCTTGCCTTTTGCTCATTCTCTTCATATCCAAAACCTACACTATTTTTTCTTTCTTCTTCTTTTGAACCTATTACTCCCAATTTAATTCTTCATCTTAATCATCTACACCATATTTTCTATGGAGTTTATATAAATCTAAAACATTAAACACTAGGATTATATCAAAATTTTGTGGTAAACTCACCTCATAAGCATTGTCATTGATTTTCTTCACAATTCTACATGGTCCAATTTTATTGTACTTCAAATTTTTATATGTGCCTTTTGAAAATATTTATTTTATCAAGTAAACCATTACCAACCATTATTATATATGCTCTATAAATACTTATACATCATCAATAATTCAATATGTAATCAATAATTTTACCAAATAGAAAACACCCATAGGAGTTCTCCCATAAATAGTCTTAAATGATTAACTTTTTTGTTGATCTACTCATTGAACTGTTATATGCAAACTTAGTTTATGGTAAATCCAAGTCCCATTGCTTGGACTTCTCTCCCACTATGCATCTCATTAAATTTAACAATCTCCTATTCAAAACTTATATATATCCATCTATTTGTGGGTGATATGTACTACTTAATTATATCTTAGTAGCCACCTTCTTTCACAAAGTCCTCCGAAAATGACTTAAAATTTTTGTGTCCCTATTTGAAGTAATAGTTTTTGGAACACCATGTAATCTCACATTATCCTTAAAAAATAATTTTGTAAATCTAGTGGCATCATTAGTTTTCTTACATGTAATGAGATGATCCATTTTAGAAAATATATCTATAATAGGAAAAATTGAATCATTACCTCTTTATGTGTTTGGTAATCCCAACGCAAAATCCATACTCAAATTTGTCCATGATCCTCTTGGAAACAATAATGACATGTATAGTTTAGTATTCTTTGCATGTACTTTAACAAATTGACATATTTTCTACCTTAAAACATCTTTGTCACATCTCTCTTCATCTTTATCCAAAAATACTTTTCTTCCACCAAAGTTGTTGTCTTCATTTTACCAAAATATCCAACCAAAACACCACTATGTAATTTTTTTATTATATTATCTTGTAGAGTCCTAACTAGGATGCATAATTGTTTTCCTTTGAATAGACAACCTTATTGTATAATGTACTCATCATTAATAATATCTTTCCCACCTATTAATGGATTCCCTCATTGTTCAACTATCTTGACAAAATATGGATCAATATCATGTAATTATTCGATAACTTCATATCCAACTACTTAAATCACCATAGTAGTTAATAATGCTACTATCCTACTCAACGCATCAGTTATGTGATCATGTTTTATTGATTTATGGTTCAACATAAAATTATACCCCTGCAACAAACAAAACCACTTTGCATTCCTACTATTCAACTTCTTTTATGTATTTACATACTTCAAAGCCTCATGATCTATAAATAGTATAAACTCCTTAGGCACAATATAATGCCTCTAATGTCATAGTGCTTATACAATTGCATAAAGTTTAACATCATAAATAGAATAATTTTTTCCTACCTCATTCAATTTCTCACTAAAATATGCTATTGGCTTTCCTTCTTGACTTAGCATAGTACCAATTCCCATAAATGAAGCATCAAAATCAATGTCAAATACTTTACTAAAATTTGGTAATGCTAAAATTGGTCTTTATATAATATTCTTCTTCACAAATTCAAAGCTTTATGTGGTTGAACCAGTCCATGTAAAATCCTTCCCTCTCAAACAATATGTTATTGGTGCCACAATACTACTATAAATTTTATGTAAAAATTTGATAAACCATGGAAAATTCTTACCTCTGTAATGATTTTTGGTATAGGCCACTCAACAATTTCCTTTATCTTTTCTTCATCCATTTTCACACCATCTGCTGACACTACAAATCTCAAAAATACCAAAATCTTTTGCATAAACTTGTAATTCTTTATATTTGCATACAATTTATCCTTTCTTAACAAACCCATTACCATTATCAAATGATGTAAGTGTTCTTCTTTAGTCTTATTGAATATCAAAATATCATCAAAATAAATAACCACAAACTTAACAATATATACTCGTAGCACTATATTCATCACCCTCATAAATGTGCTAGGTACATTAGATTTTCTGAAGGGCATCACCATCCACTCATATAAGACATCCCTAGTCTTGAATGTAGTTTTCCATTCATCTCCTTGGATATAATCAAACATTTTGAAATGGTTGTTTTCAAATGTGAAAGAGCTCGAATAGAGCTATAGGTCCAAAGTTATGGCCTCTGGAAGATTGGCTTACTTTTCTACATCATTCTCCTATGGTTAAAAACAACTTAGCTCCTACGAGTTGGCCAAATTATACTAATACCATTTTTATTTATCAATCTTATTCAACTCTCATTCTGTAATCTAAGTGTTATCTTCTTGTTACAATCCTTCC
>JARHVA010001613.1:2507500-2580000 GCA_037957365.1 Torreya grandis
ACTGATTATTAATGTAAATAACATGTTTTGTGATAGTTGGTAAGAATTTACATATGCCTATATTCAATCTTTGAGAGTGTAGCGTATGTTAAGATACAATGTTATGTATTTCATAGAAATTATGACTTGATTTGTTATGTCTAATTTGTTGAATATAATCTTGTGTTTCCATGTATTTATGACTACTTTATATGACTAATTATGAAAAAAATATTATTGAATACTAGACTATCGTAATATGGGTTATCATAGGGTATAGTATATTTGGAAACTAATTATAGTAGTGAAAATCTAAAATTAAACCTGTATTTTATCTGGATGGTATAAACTGTAGTCATTATTTATAGTAGGGGATAGAAAATAATGTAAGATCCATACATACAATTAATAAAATAAATGTATACTTTTATTACTCCTATGTTTAGCATGTTATATTATGTGTTTGCTAGTAGAATGTAAATTGAATGAATTTTGTGTTTGAATTGTATTTTACCAATCTACATTGTTAATAAAAAGTTAGGAGTGAGGTGGATCTCACTTGCTTACTAGTATCACAATTTTAATTGAAAGAATTCTGATCAAGTGGTGTGCATGAATTTGATTGATATATAGATCGTTAATCTTTATTATTCATAAAAATTTGGACCAATGTATATTTAGTAATATATTATCATTTTATTAGTATTATTTAAATGTTTGTGTGATATCTTGTAATAAAAAATATTTTTATGATACACTTTATATTTAGTTTATAAATCATACAACACACGGGTACTTGTATCTCTAGATTCCATGCCATCACTATCTACTCATCCATGAAGAGAAGAATATTTCATAATGAGATTAGTGTACGAGATCATTCATCCATGATTGGTGTAGATAATTTCTTAGATGATTCTCTCTCTCCTCAATAGTACTACTTACCAAGATGACACTTGAAATTTTCAAAGATACTTGAGTTTAGGAACTATGCTCCAATGGAGCCATGTATCTTATATGAAAATTATATTATATTTTACTTATTGTTGAATACTATAATGAGTGTTTTAATTACTTATTATTGTACTCTGATAGTGGTGATTATAGACTTGTATCAGTCATGGCTAGGTTAACATAATTTTTTTCTATATTTGCAGTTTGATGTGATCTCATAATATTAGAGATAAGTGATATATGATGTAATATTCTTGTATATTTTTACCATGCTTTGAATATTTCATATGGTCTCCATATATATTTTTAATGTAATATATTTTTGGTATATATGTATAAATAAATCACATACTTCTAGTTGATCCCAACGGGGTTATTACATGTGGAATCAGAGTTGTGGCTTGAACTCTAGGACCTAATGAGTCTATTATCGCTTTTGTGTCTTTATATTAACTAGTGTGAACCTAGTGACATGAATTATTACACTGGTATTTCATATTCATGATGCCTCAATGCTAAAACATGTTACGTCATGATTGAAGTATTGAAACTTGGAAGAGCCTCGTATATGGATTGGTGACTATTGTAAGTATCAGACATTCATTAAATTTTTTTGAGAAGCATTGAGTGTGTACCCTCAAAAGCACTCATACTCTTTTGAGTTTTTAATGGGGTGGTTTATTGAGTGTCCCAATGGTGATGGTTATACACGAGGTTGAGTAGGTGAGTACATAGCATAGTTCATGAGTTATGAATAAGAGATTTTTATCATAATTTGATCACTTAGACTAAACACCTTGAATATGATTACATCCTTGTAATCAAGTCGCCTTCACCATTTGTATTTCTATTTATGAGTGTTTAATAAGCATGGGATGCTTCTCACTTAAATATATGTGCTTTCTTTTTTGTGTCTTATGCTTTCTAACCCTATAAATCAAAAAATCTTATAAGACCATTTTTTGTTAGTACCATCTAGGGTGGTGGAAATTTTCTTATAATAGAGTGTAGATGATTTGGTTGAGAATTATTTTATGTTAAGAGTTTATTGATAGTTTTGCATGTTTATGTTATGTGGTTTAGAAATAAGTGTCATCTCTCTTAGTTAGTTTAGAGGTGAGTTATTTTTATCTCATTCTCCTTTACCATCGTTATAAAATATCGAGAGGATTCATATTTTCATAAAGATAAACTAGTGTTCTCTTAAATAGAAAAATTATTTCTAAAATGTTGTCTTGACCTTATTCTCATTATTTCATGGGATAATATCTTTTACTTATTGTTGTGATAGAATTTTTATGATTGGATGGATTGATACATCTTTGTGGTTAGTATTTTTCCTTCTGGTTGTGGAAGTACGTTATGATACTACTTTCACAATTTTGGTAAGTAGGTAGTGATTATGGAAATTGAGTTGTGATGTTATCTTTTTTACCTCATGAGGGTATGTAGGTGTTTTGAGCTGACAGTTCTCTACTTTTCACTTGAGAATCTTTAGGTAGCTTATTTTTCTAACATGTGAACTTTTACCACATGGAGTGGTGAACCTTGAATTGTATATTAAATTCTATATTAAGAATTATAAGTTGATTATAGTTATTATGTTATTGTTTAATTGATTGATATTGTAATATTTTTTGTTTAAAAAATGTTGTTTTAAAGATTTTTTTTTTTTTTACCTTTCATCGAAAGTGAGTAGGAATAGGATGTGTAGAACATCTTAACAATCTAGGGGTTCAGATAAACATTTAACTTATTGTGAGCTAGCCAAGGAAGTAAGGAGATATTGTCTCAATTATTAATTTGTAAGGTTGAAAGGATGGTGTGACCCTTGGCCTTTTTATGTTATGATAATTGTAATTGCTTCCTGTTAACTATTAATACAATACATTAAGTTAAGCTGTGAAATATCATAACTAGTTATGTTTGGCTAGTAGAAACTTAATACAATTATAGAATGACTATATGATTTTTATTGTATATATTTTAATAAATCTAGAATAATTTTATATATAGTAATACTTTATATGATATGTTATTATAGATTCATGATTCATTGAACCTGGTGCACATTTTTGAGATCACTAGGTCATGAAGACCTAAGGGAAGAGTGATGAATTAGGAACATGAGAACTAAGAAATAGGAATGGATTCTACTTAACCTCACATTGACTTAGTATTTGTTGAGTTTGGATCTAACATAAAGATTTGTTGAATCCAAGATTGAAAAATAAACCTTTTAAATTCAGTCATATGGCCATATGCATGTATACTATGGAATGTTTATTATTTAATTGTGTATACAATATAAATGTAGTATTTCTTATTCCCATTCATTGTCATACTTATTAGTAACTCTATGGAGTAGTCACAATATTCACATGTTATACTTATCATGTGTGATATAGAGTAATGATAATATTAACTTATACACATTAATCATTCAAAGTTCCCTAAATACTTTTCTATAAAATGAGAAAAACACTCTCCAGGATGGAGAGATGTGCAGAGGGTTGGAAGGTTTTTTGAAATTATCCCTAGTCATTTATAATTATCTTTTATAATTATCTCACAAACTTTTGGAAGGAAGTAAAACTTTCACTAAGATATGTATGTAGGTTTCTCTTTTTAGTTCAGGACTCTATAGTGGTCATGACAAGAACATTTATATTAAGTGAAACTTATAAATATTTTTTACATAGTAGTGAGATGTCATAGATCAGGGTTTTAAGGGGCCAATACTCCAGGAATAGTGTAACTTGAATGAGCTATGATGAGTTCTACAGGTAATTTCCCATTTACTACTTAATTTGATGTTTTATATCATTTTCTACTTTTATTAATAATGCATTTAATTTAGAACTTATGTTTGAATAGGAGTCATCAGGGATGATGAATAGATTTAGGTATAGTTGACAAACTTAAATATGGCTATTTTAAACTTAGTTATGAGATATATGTTGTTATGGGACATTAGGATATTACTTAGGTTAAATGATCACATTGATATGGGTTGGTTGTAAGTATACATTTACCTTATGATCATCTTGATTTGTCATTTCAAATATATTTTATGGTGTATGTATATCATGGTTGTTATTATTTAACTACATCTTTTTTTGTGAGGTTTATGTTGGAAAAACCATCCCTCAGAGTGTGATAGAGCGAGAGCATCATTATAGAGAGTGTCATAGATAGAGACACCATATGACGATAGAGAATGGACAAAAACCATACACACATGATATAAATAATTCATGTTAGACACATAATTTGAATGGTTAGCATGATGTGTTTAATGTTGTTACATATATATTTAATTGTATATGATTAATCTAGCTTAATGTTAAATTAGGAATTGTTATATGTGCTTGCATGCTAGTCATATTCATAGCCATTAATGTTTTATAATTTATATAATTAAAATAAGGTTCACTTTATTAATTAAGAGATTTATTAGTAAGTCATGTTAATGTTATTAACTAGTAAATATAATCTAAAAAGAGTATAAAGTATGATAATTCTAGTTAATTATAAAGACAAATCAAAATAAAATAAATAAATATAAATGATCTAAAACATAATTAAAAAAAAAAGAAGAAATAAATTAAATAATGAGGAAAAAAGGGAAAAATATAAAGGAATTAAAAAATAAAAAAAGAAAGAAGTCAGCTTTAAAAAAACATGCAAAACTCTTAAGAAGGGAGGAAGAAAAGAAAAGAGGAGGATGAGGGTACACCGAGAGAGGAAAAGGCAGCACTTGAATAGCTGGACTAAGTAGAGAAAGAGAAGGTACGTGATGTCATTGTAATTTGTGTAAACATATATATAGATCTAATGAAGCACCCTAATATATTTATGGTCAATATCTCCCTATATCACTATATTTAATATCCCCTTGGTTTTATATCACTTTTCATGCATTTGTAAGTATTCTCTATTGTAAATTATCATATTTAGGGTTAATATCACCCAAGTGAATATTCATTTTATAAATAGACTATCCTCAAGATTATTTTATATCATTATGATGGAAAACTATTATATATGCTCAAAAAACTTAAATCATTAAACTAACTAAAATTTCATGGTAGATATGGCTATGTCTCACCCACTCCCATAATCAACTTGTTCAAAGAAAAAGGGTTTCCAAAACTTTTTAATAACATAGTTAGCTATGTACAAACATATAAATCAATATGACCTAAATAATTAATTTGGCTTATGATCTCTGGAAGGCGCACTAAATTGTCATAATGTCGTAGTTGCAGACATGGCTAAAAAAACTTGTCACTTCTATTGTGAGATCCAATGAATATTGCTAATCATATAAACATATTTTCATCCATATATGAATAAATAATATAGACTAATGAAGAGTGTTTAGTGAATCGCTCTATATTCATGAATGAATAATGTAGAGTGATGGTATTATTATTTAAATTAATATTTCATATAAAGCAATGGTGAATAATTAATTGAAATACCATAATGATGGTGAATAATAAATTGAAATACCATAATGTCTTAACAATTAAAATATATTCATGTAACTAAATTAGTCTAGTAAAATTTGAAGTATGTATATAATAGTGCAATGATATGTATAAAATTATGTATCTAATGGTTACCATATATAATCGGTAATATCTAATGGTTACCATATTTTATAAATATCTAACAATTACCATATATAATTGGTTATAATGGTTATCATATGTATGGTTTAACTGGTGATATATGTATAATGGTTACCTTATATATCTTATTATTATTTTATTATGAATACAACAAGATGTGTTGAGAATTATATGGTTATAAATTTGGATATAGTTATTTGGCATACATCTAAAACTCTGATTAGTTGGCTATATACTTAAATCATTTCCTCAAGTCAATATATTAGACAATTATTTAATACCCACAACATCTTTCCTAAGTCATTTACAGATGGTTTGTAAGATAACTATACAACATTTCATAAGTAATTTAGTTATTGTAAATAACTACTTAGTTTATATAATAACTTGATAAATAAACAAACATTATATACTTAGCATAGTACATATGGTGATAGATGTATAGATTGTTATTGGTTATAAATTGAGTCACTATCTACCATATTGTTTAGAATCTTTTCTTTGAATTTACTATAGACTAAGGGAATAATAGTTAATTAAACTAGCAACGATGGCAGATAATATAGACTTATGATATAATATTTGAGGTATCTAAAAGCTATGTTATTTAGGTAGCATTGAATATTTTAGAATATTCTCTTTTTAATGGTGTGGCATTCATATATATATATATATATATATATATATATATATATATATATATATATATATATATATATATATATATATATATATATATATATATATATATAGGTTTGGATATTTAGTGATATCCTTATCGGGCCCAACATGTTGGAGTATTTAGTGTATGTAAGTGTTATTTATAACAATTTGATGTAATCAACTTATAACAAGTCCATAGGATAATGGGCATAGACAACTATAAGGAGTTGTGTGATGAAATTTTGTGAGTATAAATAGTTTGATGTCTATGTTAATATATTGATTAATGTTATGGAATTATTAATATCTTTAATAGCTAGTCAACAAATTTTCTAAATGAAAAGATATATTTATGGTGTAAACAAGGCAATTATTGAAAATTTTCATAATGTATACAATAAAGTAGGTGTGAAGAAATATACCAAAGATGGTAACACTACTCGATGCATTATGACAAATTCTTTGGTAAGTTTTCAAATAAAGAATAAGCAATTGATTAGACAAACAAGTTGAGTATTTCATATAAATAGAAAAACTCTAATGAAAGTAATCGGGAGATGTACAAAACTTTATGTTTCTGATAATAATAACTTGTGGGCATTCTCCCATAGACTCATAAAAAAATACAAGGCTATAGGTTATTCCAAA
Organism: Torreya grandis; assembly: GCA_037957365.1. Lineage (NCBI taxonomy): Eukaryota > Viridiplantae > Streptophyta > Pinopsida > Cupressales > Taxaceae > Torreya > Torreya grandis. The sequence goes on from JARHVA010001613.1 coordinate 2,514,385, forward strand.
AAATATTTACATGAATAATTTAAGAGAGATAACACAAGGGTATCCCCTGACATTATATATGTAATGAAAATAAGAGGTGGTTCTCATAACTGTGAACCACAGACTAAACATTATTCAGAGATGAATTAAACATAACTATAATCTAAATCTATGAAAAAATATCTAAATTTCTTTATTAATCAAAGATATTTTGTAATGGCCAAACCTTTATATACTAAAATCAATAAAAAAACACTCTAGTTGTTGTATGCAACATGTCATATTTTTGATGCATTATGATATTTTTCATCATGTTCATTGTAATTTTTATACTAACAATATTTTTTATGAGCATGGAGTGGAATCCATACCAAAATCATCAAGAGAATTTATTCCATATATTTTTTTCTGAAAGATGGGATGGACATTTTTTTATAATAGGGCATCTTTGGACGGAACTTTCAATATTTGTGGTTGATTGCTAGAGTTTAAAAATTATACCCATGATGAGAGTATACTTGAAATTGTTCAATAATTGAGTGGTTTTAATAAATATAAATATATGACATATCAATTAAAATATGGAAAAGAAACTAAAAGGTTTGATCTTTTTACAAAACAAATATACATTGGGTTGAAGCGTAATACTATGTCCCACTTTTTAGTACAAAGGGGACAACAAAGGATGAAAATATGAACATTTCTCAATTTGTGTAGACAATAGTGACTTAATTATATAAAATGTGAAAATGGTGTAAATTAATTAATTTTATCATTTTAAGTTTAGATTACATTGATTAATTTTTTAACAACTAAAAAAAAGATATTTTAATACCTAAACACACAATGTGTATGTTTCATGTACAAAAGCTTTTATTGAGTACTTGATTTATCCTCTTTATTTTCTCAAAACATAATATTTTGTTAAGATTTTTTTGAAAGAGGTCTTAGAAACATGGATGTAGTGTAAGATAATTTTTTGATAAAAAATAATTTTTTATTGATTTTTTATTGATCAAGGCAAGGAATATCAATTCTTATGACTTCTTCACAAAATATTTTTTACATATATGTCAAAATAAACTATTTTTTTCACCATTGGAATAAGGACATTAAATTTGAGTTCATTAATATTTTTCATATTTTTTTGGCCATAGTCTCCTATTTTTCCTACTACCTCAAAGATTTCATACTTCATTTTATAAATAATTATATTTTAATTAATCAGTGAAAATAAATATTTTGAACACCATTGCTACTTGGGAAGATTTAGGTGTAGCCTTGGTCAAAAAATTTGAAGATAAATATGATAAATTATCCTTAGTTGAATATTTGACTACCATAAATAGGTACCCCCATGAATTCATGTCTTATTTTAACCTCAAATTCCAAAAGACATAGACTAGGATACTTGTATTAGTTAGACCATCCCTATTTGGTCTAACTTATAAGAAGACAATCATAATCATAATCAAATTCATGGGGGTAATTACATCTGGGAACACCAAAAATTAGAAATGAATTTTATTATTAAAAATAAATTGATATTTATATAGAGTAATTAATTCTAAATAATTTTTTATTTTTTCACCATTGGAATAAGGACATTAAAATTGAGTGCATTAATATTTTTCATATATTTTTGGCCATAGTCTCCTATTTTTCCTTTTACCTCAAACATTTCATACTTCATTTTATAAATAATTATATTTTAATTAATAAGTGAAAATAAATATTTTGAACACCATTGCTACTTGGGAAGATTTAGGTGTAGCCTTGGTCAAAATATTTGAAGATAAATATAACAAACTATTGAATAATTTCATACTTCATTTTATTAATAATTATATTTTAATTAATAAGTTAGCATTTTCACTTGGAACATAGACTCAAACTATTTCCTTATTTCATACACTCTGAAAGTAGGCCAACAACTCTAATGGCAACCTCAAATGAATATTTAGATAGAGGCCTAATATCCTCCACTAGTTTTTCAAGGAAAACTTCATAATCTTCAGAGACCATTGCCTTAGAGTCAATGGTCTAAGTGATTGACTCTAACATCAAGGTATATTGCAGTATTCATATCATCAATCTTTAACAAAGATATAACAAAACATTCATAACCAAGATAATGGGAAATCTAAAATAATACTTGAAATACTACAACATACACTAAAACTAAACTTTTAAAATATAGTCTAATACTTGAATATACTACAACATACACAAAATTTATTTTCACTTATTTATTAAAATATAATTTATTATAAAATGAAGTATGAAATTATTCGGTAATTTGTTCAAAGGTAATGGTCTCTGAAGATTATGAAGTTTTCCTTGAAAAACTAGTGGAGGATATTAGGCCTCCATCTAAATATTCATTTGAGGTTGCCATTAGAGTTGTTGGGAATCTCAAAATCATAATGAATAATGATTTTGATAAATTTTATAGCCATTGAACCACACTTTTTGGTGGTCCATCATTCTAAAGGTGATGGCTTCTTGACTGAGGTCAATCAAGACCAGAGATATGAAGCACTTTTGAAACTCATGATAATCTTGTGTGACTAAAAAAAAGTGGGTCCATGAAGATATGGGGATTCATTTCCATCTTAGTTGTATTGATGGTGAAGTATGATGAAAATAAATGGGAGCTTTGGTACAAGATCAGGTGGAGGAGGAAGGAATAATACCTAAAGGTATTCTAGGTCAAAAAATTTGCCAATAAATACCGAATAATTTCATACTTCATTTTATAAAAAAATATATTTTAATAAATTTGTGTAAATAAATAATCCTTATTGAATGTCACAAACATATATTATTACAATCATGAGACAATTATTGATATATATGATGTTTTTGGTTATGAAGTTATTAAATTTATCCCTGCATTCAACATTTCAACCATGGTTATTTGAATGTTGGTTTTCTATGAAATGCATCAGATATGAGAATGGGTTTTGGATTTATACGCCAATGAATAAAAAATTACCAAATAATTTCATACTTCATTTTATAAAAAAATATATTTTAATAAGTGAAAATAAATTTTGTGTATGTTGTAGTATATTCAAGTATTATATTATATTTTAAAAGTTTAGTTTTAGTGTATGTTGTAGTATTTCAAGTATTATTTTAGATTTCCCATTATATTGGTTATGAATGTTTTGTTATATCTTTGCTAAAGATTGATGCTATGAATACTACAATATACCTTGATGTTAGAGTCAATCACTTAGACCGTTGACTTTAAGGCAATGGTCTCTGAAGATTATGAAGTTTTCCTTGAAAAACTAGTGGAGGATATTAGGCCTCCATCTAAATATTCATTTGAGGTTGCCATTAGAGTTGTTGGCCTGCTTTCAGAGTGTATGAAATAAGGAAATAGTTTGACTCTATGTTCCAAGTCAAAATGGTAACTTATTAATCAAAATATAATTATTAATAAAATGAAGTATGAAATTATTCGGTAACTTGTTATATTTATCTTCAAAATTTTTGACCAAGGCTACACCTAAATCTTCCCAAGTAGCAATGGTGTTCAAAATATTTATTTTCACTTATTAATTAAAATATAATTATTTATAAAATGAAGTATGAAATGTTTGAGGTAGTAGGAAAAATAGGAGACTATGGCCAAAAAAATATGAAAAATATTAATGCACTCAAATTTAATGTAAATGTGATCCCATATCTTAAATGGATAATTGGCAAAATTTTTGACGTAGAATACCTTTAGGTATTATTCCTTCCTCCTCTGCCTGATCTTGTACCAAAGCTCCCATTTATTTTCATCATACTTCACCATCAATACTACTAAGATGGAAATGTATCCCCATATCTGCATGGACCCACATTTTTTTAGTCACACAAGATTATCATGAGTTTGAAAAGTGCTTCATATCTCTGGTCTTGATCGACCTCAGTCAAGAAACCATCACCTTTAGAATGATGGACCACCAAAAAGTGTGGTTCAATGGCTATAAAATTTATCAAAATCATTATTCATTATGATTTTGAGATTCCCAACAACTCTAATGGCAACCTCAAATGAATATTTAGATGGAGGCCTAATATCCTCCACTAGTTTTCAAGGAAAACTTCATAATATTTAGAGACCATTACCTTTGAACAAATTACTGAATAATTTCATACTTCATTTTATAATAAATTATATTTTAATAAATAATTGAAAATAAATATTAAATATTATTAAAATTTTTTTAAAAAAACATATTATTCAAAAGTTCATAAAAAGACCTATTTATATATAGAGCTACATGTTTTTATTTTATTTTTTCATTCTAATAATTTGCATATGAAGTGAAAATTATAGGCTAATAGTAGCTTTCCACTTTAACAGATGAGGATTTGATGCCACATGGGGTTCAAATGAAAGGTGTTTGAAAGAAAGGGGTTCATTTAAACTCCCTCTGAATAAATCAGTTTATTTTCTAGTTTATTTAAATTAATCAAATGTACAAAGTAAAATGACCAATAAAAATAGGGGGTTTATCAAAATTACTTTCATGATTAATAATTAACTCAAACTTAACTGTCACTATGTATCAATAATATTGAGAATTCATGAAAAACTAGTGAGTGCTAGGTATTAACAACTTGGAGTATTCTAAAAAATCTAGTATCCTATAGGTATCAATAATTAAAATATTATATTATAACCTATAATCTTCTAGGTATAAATTACTTACTCTATTCTTGATAACCTAAAAACCACTAGGTATGATTGACTTAGGATATTCTTAGGAACCTAGCAACTACTATGTATCAAAGACTTGTTGTATTCTTGGTGTAGACATATAACTTTAGTCACAGGTATTTGATAATGTTAATTCTTGACACATCCTAAACCACATGAATCGTGAAAAAAAAATGACTCTTATTAAGCATTCTTCTAATCATTTTATCCATTTGCAAGATTAAAATTTCATTTTTCATTACTACTATACAGAAGTTTCAAAGTCATATCCTAAAGTTTATTAAAATAGCTATTATTTTATCTCTATATTAGGACATGTGTCACTAATATTTTAAAAAAATTAAACCCTAGGCATACATGAGGATTATCACACTCTGATCCAATTATGTATGTCATGAGCATTATCAGATTGATGAATATGCATAGGATGAGATTTACAATGCATACCCTAGGACTAAGAACTTGTAATAGTGATGGTGTAAACAAGGCAATTACTGAAAACTTTCATAATGCATACCATTAAGTAGGTTTGAATAAATGTATTGAATATGGTAACAATACTCAATCCATTATTACAACTTGTTTGGTAGATTTTCAAATAAAGAATAAGCAATTGATTAGACAAACAAGTTGAGTATTGCATATAAATATAAAAACTCTAATTAAAGCAATTGGGAGATGTACTAAACTTTATGTTTTTGATAATAATAACTTGTGGGAATTCTCTCATAGACTCATTAAAAAATACAAGGATATAGGTTATTCCCTAAAATATTTAATTGAATAATTTTAGAGAGATAACACAAGGGTATCACCTAATATTATATATGTAGTGAAAATAAGAGGTACTTCTCATAATTATGAACCACATCCTAAACAATTCTTCGAGATGAATCAAACACAACTATAATCTAAATATATCAAAAAAATTTAAATTTTTTAATTTGTCTAAGATATTTTGCAATGGCCAATCCCTTATATGTTAAAATCAATCAAAATCACACTAGTTATTGTTGTATGCAACATGTCAAATTTTTGATGTATTATGATATTTTTCATCATGTTCATTGTACTTTTTATACTAACAATATTTTTTATGAGCATGTAGTGGAATCCATACCGAACTAATTAAGGTAATTTATTCCATCCATTTTTTGTGAAAGATGGGATGGACAATTTTTTTATTAAAGTGCATGTTTTGATGGAACTTTTAACATTTGTGGTTGATTGCCAGAATTTAGAAATGGTACCCATGAGGAGAGTATACTTGAAATTGTTGAATAATTGGTTGGTTTTAGTAAATATAAATATATGACATATTAATTAAAATATGGAATGGAATCTAAAAGGTTTGATCTTTTTACAAAACAAATATATGCTGGGTTGAAGCATAATACTATGTCCTACTTTTTGGTACAAAGGGGACAACAAAGAATGAAAATATGAACATTTCTCAATTTGTATAGACAATAGTGAATTAATCATATAAAATGATAAAATGGTGTAAATTAATGAAATTTATCATTTTAATTTTAGATTACATTTATTGTTTTTTGAAAAAGTAAATAAAAAATAAAATATTTTAATACCTAAACACACAATGTGTATGTTTCACGTACAAAAATATATATTGAGTACTTGATTTATCCCCATTATTTTTTCAAAACATAATATTTTCTTAATATATTTTTGAAACAGGTCTTAGAAACATGGATGTAGTGTAAAATAATTTTTTGATAAAAAATAATTTTTTATTAATTTTTTAGTGATCAAGGAAAGGAATATAAATTCTAATAACTTCTCAAAATATTTTTTACATATATGTCAAAATAGAATATTTTTTCACTATTGGAATAAGGATATTAAATTTGAGTGCATTGATATTTTTCATATTTTTTTGGCCATAGTCTCCTATTTTTCATACTGCCTCAAACATTTCATACTTAATTTTATAAATAATTATATTTTAATAAATAAGTGAAAATAAATATTAAATATTATTAAAACTTATAAAAAAATATATTATTTGAAAGCTCATAAAAAGACCATTTATATACAAAGCCACATGTTTTTATTTTATTTTTTCATTCTAATAATTGGCATATAAAGTGGAAATTTTAGGCCAATAGTAGCTTTCCACTTTAGTAGCTGAGTATTAGATGCCACATGGGGTTCAAATGAAGGGGGTTTGAAATAAAGGCGTTCATTGAAATCCCCTCTGAATAAATCAATTTATTTGCTAGTTTATTTAAATTAATCATATGTTATCAAAATTACTTTCCTGAGTAATCATTAAATCAAACTTAACTGTCATTATGTATCAATGATTTTGGTTATTCTCGAGAAATTAGTGAGTGCTACGTATTAAGAACTTGGAGTATTCACAAAAATCTAGTGTCCTCTAGGTATCAATAACTTAAAATATTAATTTATAACCTATAATCTGCTAGGTATAAATGACTTAATCTATTCTTGATAGCCTAAAAACCACTAGGTATGAATGACTTTGGATATTCTTAGGAACGTAGTGACCACTATGTATCAGAGACCTGTTGTCCTCTTGGTGTAGACATATAACTTTAGTCATAGGTATTTGATAATGTTAATTCTTGACACATCCTAAACCACATGAATTGTTGAAAAACACATGACTCTTATTAACAATTCCTCTAATCATTTTATCCATATGCAATTTTAACTTTTGATTTATCATTACTACTATACAAAAGATTCAAAGTCACATGCTAAAGTTTATTAAAATCGTTGTTATGTTATCACCATATTAGTACATGTGTCCCTAATATTTTAAAATAATTAAAGCCTAGGCATAGATGATGATTATCACACTCCTATTTGATTATGTATGTCATAAAAATTATCAAATTGATGAAAGTGCATAGGATGAGACTTACAATGCATACCCTAGGACTACGAACATATAATATTGATGGTGTAAACAAGGCAATTATTGAAATTTTTCATAATGCATACCATTAAGTATGTGTGAAGAAATGTACCAAATATGGTAACACTACTCGATACATTATTACAACTTATTTGGTAATTTTTCAAAAAAAGAATAAGCAATTGATTAGAAAAACAAGCTGAGTATTGCATATAAATAGAAAAACTCTAATTAAAGCAATTGGGAGATGTACAAAACTTTATGTTTTTGATAATAATAACTTATGGGCATTCTCTCATAGACTCAAAATAAATACAAGGCTATAGGTTATTCCATAAAATATTTACTTGAAGAATTTTAGAGAGATAACACAAGGGTATCACCTGATATTATATATGTAGTGAACATAAGAGGTGGTTCTCATAACTGTGAACCATAAACATTTTTTAAAGATGAATCAAACATAACTATAATCTAAATCTATCAAAAAATATCTAATTTTTTTTATTATTCAAATATATTTTTTAATGGCCAAACCCTTATATGCTAAAATCAATCCAAAACACACTAGTTGTTATTGTATGCAACATGTCAAATTTTTGATGCATTATGATATTTTTCATCATGTTCATTGAACTTTTTATACTAATAATATTTTTTATGAGCTGGGAGTGGAATCCATACCAATATCATCAAGGGAATTTATCTCCATATTAGGAAATGTGTCCCTAATATTTAAAGATAATTAAACCCTAGGCATACATGAATATTATAACACTCCTATAAAATTATGTATGTCATGAGCATTATCATATTGATGAAAGTGCATAGCTTGAAACTTACAATGCATATACTAGGACTAAGAACATATAGTATTGATGGTGTAAACAAGGTAATTATTAATTTTTTTCATAATGCATACCATTAAATAGGTGTGAATAAATGTACCAAAGATGGTAACACTACTTGATGCATTATTAAAAATTCTTCGGTAAGTTGTCAAATAATGAATAAGCAATTGACTAGACAAACAAGCTGAGTATTGCATCTAAATAGATAAACTCTAATTAAATCAATTGGGAGATGTACAAAACCTTATGTTTCTGATAATAATAACTTATGGGCATTCTCTCATAGACTCACAAAAAAATACAAGGCTATAGGTTATTCCCTAAAATATTTACTTGAAGAATTTTAGAGAGATAACATAAGCGTATCACATGATATTATATATGTAGTGAAAATAAGAGGTGGTTCTCATAGCTATAATCTAAATCTATAAAAAAATATAATATTTCTATTAGACAAATATATTTTGTAATGGCCAAACACTTATATTCTAAAATCAATCAAAAACACATTAGTTATTGTTGGATGCAACATGTCAAATTTGTGATGCATTATGATATTTTTCATCATGTTCATTGAAATTTTTATACTAACAATATTTTTTATGATCATGGAATGGAATCCATACCACAATCATCAAGGTATTTTATTCCATCCATTTTTTGTGAAAGATGGGATGGACAATTTTTTTATAATAGGGCATGTTTGGATGGAACTTTCAACAATTATGGTTGATTGCCAAAATTAAAAAAATTAACCCATGACGAGAGTATACTTGAAATTGTTTAATAATTGGTTGGTTTTGGTAAATATAACTATATGGCATATCAATTAAAATATTCAAAGGAATCTAAAATGTTTGATCTTGTTACAAAATAAACATACATTGGGTTGAAGCATAATTCTGTGTCCCACTTTTTGGTACAAAGGGGACAACAAAGGATGAAAATATGAATAATTCTCAATTTTTATAGACAATAGTGAATTAATCATATAAAATGTGAAAATGGTGTAAAGTAATAAAATTTATCATTTTATGTTTAGATTACATTTATTATTTTTTGAAAAAAATAAATTGTACACACACACACACACACACACACACACACACACACACACACACACCCCTAAACACACAATGTATAGGTTTCACGTATAAATTCTTTTATTATGTACATGATTTATCCTTATTATTTTCACAAAACATAATATTTTCTTAAGATTTTTTGCAAAGAGGTCTTAGAAACATGGACGTAGTGTAAGATTATATTTTATAATTTTTTGATAAAAAGTAATTATTTATTAAATTTTTAATGATCAAGGCAAGGAATATTGATTCTTAAGACTTCTTCTGAAATATTTTTATATATATATATATATATATATATATATATATATATATATATATATATATATATATATATATGTCAAAATATACTATTTTTCTCACCATTGGAATAAGGACGTTAAATTTGAGTGCATTGATATTTTTCATATTTTTTTGGCCATATTCTCTTATTTTTCCTATTGCCTCAAACATTTCATACTTCATTTTATAAATAATTATATTTTAATAAATAACTGAAAACAAATATTAAATATTATTAAAATTTAAAAGTAAACATATTATTTGAAACCTCACAAATATACCTATTTATATAGAGAGCCACATGTCTTTATTTTATTTTTTCATTCTAATAATTTGCATATGAAGTGGAAATTTTAGGCCAATAGTTGCTTTCCACCTTAATAGTGCATTGAAATATGTATGACTAAAGAGATTAATTCAAAGTATTAGCCACATTATTTTATTTACACATTGGGAGTTTTACCCACTACATGGTATATTAATCAAGAACATTGCAAAAAACACAAAATTGGATCTAATTGTAAAATGATTTCACAAAGATATTTATATTTAAAAGTGACCATCCACTTGTGAATAATACATTATAGAGGATGAAAACATTCCTATGCCATGGGAGAGTGAAAGATTTACCTAACAACCAATCTTCACAGTTAGACGAAATGAAGGCTCATGAACTTATTGATGTTGTCACCATGGAAGTCAAGCATAGTCAACAAGACACTCAGGATCTCATTTATGTTGTAACCATGGAGAGTATGTATAGATGAAACGATAACAAGGAAATTTAGCTGTATCATTGTAATCAAGAAGAGCCTACTGATGATCCTAATTCAATTAGTGAAAATTATTTAAAACTCATTGATTTTTTTGAACCTGAACTTGACTATGAAATATTACCTTCACCTTTAGATGATGAACATGAAGAAGATTGGTTGTGATAGATACAATTACCAAAATAAGGTGAGTGGGTAATTATACAATCCATTCCAGAGGATGAATGACAAATATATTAGGCACCTCTAAAGGAACAAATTATGTATATAGAGTCTGAAACATCTCCAAAATTAGGACATGTTGGAGACTATTGGGAATAATAGGACACTTCTAAAGCATTGCAACTTATCCGAGACTATGTAGATGTATTTCCCATGACTTTTTTAGAAGTAAATGGGGTAGATACTTCTTTAGTGGAAATGCATATAGAAATAAAATAAAGTGCATGACGTATTAAGAAAAGGCCTTATAATCTTAATCCTAACATTAATATGATGGTTAAAGCTGAATTGGATCATATGCAAAATGTAGGAATAATTTTTAATTATTGAAAAAGTAGAGTGGGTAAGTCCTATGGTTTTATAACGAAAGAAAATAGGAGAGATTCATATCTATGGAGACTATCATATCTTAAATTATTCTTGTGTCAATGACCCCTTTCCAATACCATTTATTGATGAAGTTCTATAAGTTATTACTACATATGAGGTGTATTCTTTTATTGATGAATTTAGTGTTGGTGCAACTGGGCAAAAGAGGCCTAGACCATCCAATCAATTTTGTAAGCTAAAAATTATCTAAAGATGATAAGAACTACACCATAATTGAAAGAGAAACATTAGCCATTGTGTTTTCCCTTTAAAAACTTAGAAATTATTTTCTCATTACCCCATTCAAATTGTTCACATATCATCAAATTTTAAGATATCTTATCAATAAGCCATTTTTGGGCAAAAGCATATCTCATTGGTTGACATTTTTTTGGGTGTTTCATTTTTGGATCAATGTTAAACTGGGGAGGGAAAACATTATCCCTGATCATCTTAGTAGATTTTATAATGGAGAGGATCTTATGGATATCCTAGATGAGTTTCCTAATGCTCATTTATTTAGAGTGTCTGTGATTCCTGAATAGTTGGCTAAAATCACACAGTTTTTAAAATAGGGGATACTACCCAAATATTACATTGAAAAGGAAAAGAAGCATCTCCTAACTAGGGCCTTTCCTTTGAAAATTATAAATGTATTTTTGTATCACATGGGGAGAGATGAGGTTTTGCGATAAGTCGCACTAGACCATCAATGACCACAAGTTCTAGAAGAAACACATTAAGGAATTATTGGAGGACATTTTGCAAGAGAAGTTACTGCAATAAAACTATTACAAAGTGGTATTTGGTGGCCACATATTTTTTAAGATATGAAGTGGGTTACCAAACAATGTGATGTTGGTTAATGAATGGGTAGACCCACTCATAGGGATGAGATGGCTTTTCATCCTATATTAGTGAAAAAACCATTTGAGAAAAGGGGAATTGACTTTGTTGACCCATTTAATCCATCAAGTAAGCACAAAAATTCCAAATACATAATTATTACAATCGATTATGTTACCAAATGGTAGAGGCTACTACTACACCAAGTTGTGGAGCCAAAGACACTGCTAAGTTTTGGTTTGAAAACATTATTACTCAATATGGGTATCCACTGCAATTCATAAGTGATAGAGGTACAAATGTTTTGAACAAAACCATTAAAATAATAATAAAATAATTTATGATCTCACATCATAAAATCATAGCATATCATCCATAAATTAATGGGCAAACAAAGGCTATGGATAAAGTGTTAGGTAAGCTCTTGACAAAAGTGTGTGATTTTAAGAAAGATTATTCAGAGGACCAAATCCCTATGGTAATTTGGGGTTACCTCACCCATTTTAAACATGCATCAGGATTTACCCCATTTCAGCTAGTTTATGGGATGGAAGTTGTCATGCCTATGGAATATGTAGTGACTAGCCTATGAGTTGCTAATGTAATGAATTTAGGTGACCAGGAATCACTTAATTTTTTTTTTATGGATCTCAAGCATATGGATGAAGATAGGCACCAATCATTATGGGTGTAGGAAATTAATAAGAGGAGTCACAAAGCATGACATGATAAGAATTTGTGCACAAAAGAATTCTATTGTGATTAATTGGTTTTTTATATGACAATCAATTCCATGCTTTTCGTGACAAGATTACCAATTGGTGGAAAGGTCCCTATGTTATTCATAATCTTTCACAAAATGAGTCTATAATATTATGAGACCTTGAAGGTAATGTTTTACCTGGAAACGTTAATGGATGCAGATTTAAGGTCTACAATCATTAGAGCCACTTCTCATCCATAAAGTGTGATTCTACACATCCTGAGTAGTTAGAAAATTTTCATTTATGCTTGTTCTTTGAGTTTGGTTTGTAATTTCTCTATGATATGTGTTTTCATAAGCTGCTTGTTAGTAGAACACAGGATAAATTTCAATTTTGTAAAACTACATGATAAACATGGTTCTACTAGACTAATACATGTTAGCTATTGAGTCATTCTAGTTGAACAAGCTTTTCCATGACATCATCCATCAATGATGAAGTGTGCATCATCTATTAATTATGAGAACCATACCCTATAAAGTTTGAGGGTTATGATTATCAATAATGATTGTGAAAAAGAGTAGTTATGGCCAAAGCATGCAATTAAGCAGTTATAACATTACTATCAAATTTATGTCACAATCAAAATTATCTATTTAATAGGTACAATAAATGAAAATATAGAAAAATTTCCCATTAAACATTCTTTCATAACTAGATTGATGCCACATAGACCATATTGAATACCATATTTAATGAGATTAGATTCTTTTCTTGTGCATGAAATGATGAGGGTGCACCATCAATTCAAATTTTAAGCCAATCACATTAATGAAGGATTTTAATATCTCAAACACTAAATTGATAATATCGATGGGCTATGTGAACCAACCAATGTATAAGTAAGTCATTTCATGACTCTTCAAACCATTCAATCTTTCTAATTTCACTCTATAAATTTCTATTTTAGGGTTTATTGTCTTCATGATTTGAACTTATATATTACTTTCTTAACCTTCCCTTTTTCAGTAATTATGGATGCCTCCCCTAGTTTTATTAATTTCAAGGAAAATTTCAAAAAGTGGTGCTTTACATTAAAAGAAGATTTAAGGATAGGATTTTCACTCCAATAGACCAAGTTCTTGGATCCTAAAGGTACTATCATGGTATATAATGCATACCGCTGCTTATTTAACTTGAATGGCTTGGTACCATATCTTGTTGGCTCTGACGTTGAGCGTCTTACGAGATTACCCACTTTTGGGGATTGGTCAAGCATCATGTAGGTATTGTTTGCTAGGTATAACCAATATGCTATTTATTTATTGTAAGAAGTCATAGTGTATTTTTCTACTAAAGCAATATCTCAATTAGTAGGGATGCCTACTAGAGGCAAATCCCTAGTGGAATATAGGTCAAAGGCACCACCTATCTCTACTAAAATCAAATCCACTATGGTTTAGGCAAATCAATGTATTATACTGACAACTTTCCTGATGAACACATATGATTGCTAGCTGAATGTATCTCAAAAAGGTTTTATCACAAAATTAAAGCAATGATTGTGGCCACAAAGGGTGTTGTTGACATTACACATAGAATGATTCATGGTGACAAGGAGTTTAAATGGATAGAGTTCTTGATTATAGAGTTAAAACAAAATATTACCAAAGTTTTGGGTATTGCCAAGAATACCTTCTAGTACTAATTCTTGGTATTTTTCTTGGCCTTTACTCAATGTAAATCTCTAATCACACAGGTTCACCCTGACATAGATTAATTTCTTGATATACAATTTTCCAATTTGGATGATTCTTCTACCAATATTTATCATGATCAAGCTCCTTTATTTGATAATTGGGAATAAGAGCTTTTGCAAATGGTTTATACACATCCATGCCTTCCACCATATATTATAAAAATTTTGGCTCAACATGTTATAGTTTAGTGCTTATCAGAAGGAACCCTTATTAAAATACGTGAACTCCTTCCAATGACTACTACACCATTGGGGTTTTCTTAGACATGGCCCCTACACAGTGAGAAGTGGCATTGTAAAAATCCTAGGCTACATAATAGGCTACACCTCTACATGTTTATCCTCCTAACACTACACCTCAGAGTTCATCTAATGCACCTACTAGCTTCCTCAACATAAAAGTGTAAGTAAATAACTGATCATACCCCATCTTCTCAACCCTACTAGAAAATAAGGAGCCAATAATTTTGGTATATAAATCCTCATGTTCCAAAAATCACTTCACAATGCAATTGGCCCAAGTTGCAAATTGATGAAACTAAATTTTACCACATCATTCTTGAATATATGGAGGTGATTTGTATGAAGAGAGAAAAAATAGTTCTTCTTTTGGAAGGCTATATGCAAAGTGCATATTCATAATAAGCTAGCACTAGAATTATGGGTTTATCTTCTACCTTATCCACCTTCTATTATGATAGATCCCTTAGGGGAAGCCATTTGTGTGCACTAATCTAAAATAGATACGACTCATGGTATCTTATTTTGAGGTACACCTCCAACATAACCACTAGATGTTATATTGGAGAGTTTCTGATAATCTACACTACGGAAAAAATACTCAGTGCATAGGTATCGCATGGTTAAGGAGGACCCTGAAGATTCTAATGTGGCTGAAATGGAAATTCCTAGATCTAGTATTTCCACTTCCCAACCTTCAACACCATCTAGTTATTAGCTCAATATGACATTTCCATAGTCAGCTATACATGATATTTTTTGAGGTTGATTAAGGAATGGTTTTATTTCATGCTTGTATATTTTAATAGTTACAAAATGTTCTTCCTTTTCATAATTTGATGAACCATTTTTTGATCCTGAAGTAGTCCCACATGAGTCTTTGATGGATGAATAAAATTAAGCTACTCAAGAGGATGTTAATCACATTGTTGCTTGATGACATCGCAAGGAAGAGAAGAAATGGGCTAAGGCTAAAGCTGCCCAAATGTTATACGTTGAGATGGGTTTAGTTCACACTCCTACCTCTATACATGTTTTTAAAATGCCCACAATGATACATGTTATTTTCAATGTCAACCAATAATCTTTGCATGTGGAGTCTTCTAAGTAAGCTACTCCAGAGTTAGTTCAATAGTGTAGTCTTAACTCAGAGTAGGTAGTTCAATGTCATCAAGAGAAGAGTATCATATCCATATCTTAGGAAGCTCCAAGTTGTACTATTGATGTTGTTTCTTCTGTTACTCTTCATGTTTATCCACTATCCATTCTATCTATAGAACTATCAAAAGTTCCAATTGGTGAGACTTCATTTGCTTCATATCTAAATTTGTCTTTTATTGAAGTACCTTTGGATCCTTTGCCTTATAGTGTAGATTGGCTAGTTGCAAAACTTCCATCTACTTCAACTAATCTATGTCTGATGTCTACATTAGATATACCTCTATCTTGAATGCACAAGTTTATGTTTTTCCTTCCACTTTTTCCTCTTTATCATACTTTAGCCTTTGTTTTGACCACCTCATCAGATAGTGCACCAGCCATCATCAAAATTTTTGTTAATGTTACTTAGTTGTCCCTGAGTAAATAAATTGAATGTGTGGTGGTGTTTCAAGAATCATTGTCTCAGTAGGCCCAATCTTTGGTTCAACAAGTTTCACAATCGGATACTGAGAATGCTAATTTGGGGCATACCCTATAGCAGGCATGTGATACTATTTAGTCTACCCTATATTAATATTGTTTCACAAGTAGTGATTGAACCTATTCAACCCTTCATAGATCACCTTCCTTTACTTCTTGATCAGTTAGTTCAGGACTGGGAGCACTAGAAATTACACACAAAGTATGCTTAATAAGGCCTAGTGATAAGAGTCGAGACTATAAAAATATATGAGTTACTTGATGAATATCAAATGTAACTCAGTGTGATGATCTAGCAGGTCAGATAAATCACTTTCCAATTCTTTGATTGGCACCAATACCTTTAAGATGTTTGGATTAGATTGCAACCTGATTTTACTACTATGTAGACAACCTCTATAGAATTATTGTATCCTCTGACAAACCCTCAATCTATTCATGCTAATTTGAATGCATTGATTGGTGCAAGGGATTTAGTTATTGATTAGTTACAAGGGTGTTAGACTAAGATGAATCAAAATGCCATTATTTTGATGCACATGAATCAATTTATGAATCATCTTGCATTAATTTGAAGTGATATGGATGTCAATGTTGTATCCACCATCACTACTTCTATTTCCTATTGTGATTCTAATATCTAACACTTGTATGCTCAATCTCCCCTACATGTGTTGGTTTGGGTTATTCATGAGGTTTTATTTGAATGACACACTTACAAGCAAGACTTGGCTACAATAGATGCTTCCATTGCCCCCATGGTATTTGATCCTATTTTCATATCTCCTAGTCAACTCTTGGTGGCTATGTGGAAAAATAAATATTCAATCTCTTCTATGGAACTATCTTCAACTATTCCTCTTCCATCATTTTCTTTGGTTTAGGTGCTTTGTTACTTTTGCTTTTATTTCTATCTTTTGATGTCTCTTTTTGATTTGGTTTGTAGAGGTCAATTGGTTGAAAACCTGAAATGGCAGCAAATTGATTTCATTAGCTTATTTAAAATCCAAAAGGATGGTCAGTTACCCTATAGTTTCCTTTATTATGACTAGGTGTTGGTCAATTTTATTCCTATTCAGTTATTTTATTCATTATTGTCTTCAGGTGAGATAACTTATTAAGTCTAGAAAAGTGTTAGTAGGACCATATGTTAAAAGGGATTTATTATATTATTATGACATGTCAGCTATATGTTTATTTAGTATGTACGAGAATGTGTGTGATCAACTATATTTCATTTTGAATAGATTTTGTGGATTTAGGTTATTTTATCTATGAAATTTTATATCAAGGTCAACATTATTGAAGATTCCTTTCATGGTCTATTGCAACCACATCCCTAAGATAGAGATAGAAAATGGGTACATATACAAGATACAAAGAAGGAGAAGATGTTAGACATGGAATAGTTGATATTAGACCATATATGAGAAAGAGTAGATCAGTGATATGTAAAGGATTGATCTATGTGTGATTATAAATGGTTTATGATTAAGCTGTTTATCTATTTCTAAGTTATTTCTATATACTTTTGTATGATTAATGATTTGGAGAAATATAGATATAGATTTTCTATGCATATAGTAAGTTAATCTGGAGGAGTAAATAATGAATCTATCTAATTAAAAGGAGGTAGAAAATTTGAAAATCATACTCACTCAATTGTTATGGCTAAGATAGCTATTTTGTAAACTTTATGCTTTGTAATTTTGCTAATCTAAAGACATCATCTCTCCCATAGTTGTCCTTGTAATTAGCAAGTTCTGGGAAACCAGGAACCTCTACTAACATAATACAATATATTAAATAATGTTATAATATAAAAGGTATTATATTCTAATATTATATTATGTGTGTATGTATAATATATTAACATGGCATGGAGGGGGGCCTTTCCTAAAAAAATATGTCAAAAAAAGAGAGAGAATGATTAAAACATTTTTTTACTCTAAATCAAAGAGGAAAGCTTAAGCTAAAAGGTTACCCAAAGAGAAACATTTTATAAAACTTAGTAATCAACAAGGCCAAAAATTTCCACACTAGAAAATGAAGGGCATTGGTGACTAAAAATATTAACCCTTAAATAAACCCTTAACTAAAAACTAACTCATCAACAAGGCCCTTCCCAATAGTATGGAGTAACAAACATCTTCCCCCTTCATGAGAAGATGGAATTATGAGTCCCTTAAGAACCATTATAAATGGCTTTCTAGAGATATTTAAATCAAATTTATGTATTACCTTAGTCTTGTACACTTTTAAATATCCATCATAGCTATACTTTTAAAATATAAACCTACTCGATGTCAAAAGACTCACAATCACTATTTATTTGTGCCTAAATTAATTATATATTAGATCGACCATTTTTATCTTAAGACCAAGCCTTTTATATTGTGAAAAAATATCTAAACTTGATTATTATCTTTCACTGCTAGTTTTGTAATTGTACCTATTTTCTAGATTATTGTACACTTGCATCCCATATAAACCCCTATGTCAATACATGTGTCCACATTCTATACAAATTATCCAAAGCCAAAAATTCATCTTGTTTATAAATGAAAATTATCCTAAAGGTAAGTCAAAGTGATTTAGTGTGATATATTTCCAAAAGGGAGTTATATATTTACAAGATCAACCCTCATTCATTCCTCACCTAGGAAACAGAAAGAATTCACAAGGCAACATACCAAGAAGCACTCAATCAAAAATTCAAGTGAGAAAACATATCATATTCATCCATATTTTTAATTCAACCATAAGATTATTGTTCTCTCAAGTCTAAAGCATTTTAAGAGTAGTTCATGATCCATATTTTTAAACTTATAATCTAGGTCATTTGCATGTCTTTGACTATAAAAAAATACATCCTTGGGTGCAAACAAACCAAAATGTAGTTGGTAAATACATAAGTATGAGGCACTATTTAGAATATTGAATATGTAGGAAGAACCCATTGACAAAGGGGTCATTGGCAAAACATGACACCATGAGCCAACAAACTCATTATTCCCAGAATCACTATAAGGATCAAGAAGCTAGGGATTTAATAATTAATAAATAATAATAGCCTATGTACATGATCTATAGACATCATAAGGAAGGTCATAGAAAAATACAAAGGCTCTAGATGGTCTTATCTTGATATCTTCAATATTATATATAAGACTCTTGCAATATTGTTAGACACTTACATCAATGCAACTATCTAGATTTAACATAAGCATCCGAGGTTAAAGAAAGAATATTTACAAAATCTCATGAATGTTTCAATATTAGCTTCTAGTTCATGTTTAGTGTATCTAGATTAAACCTAAATTAGTATAGTAAACTAGACAAATACCATTTGTTTCAAATTCATTGCAATATCTATTAATAGTTGTACTTTACTATTTTTACAAATCTTAATTTTATACATTCAAGATATTATTTGTTTGAGTTTTCTATTAATTGGCTTGCTCATTAGGTTAGTTCACCATTCTTGTGTAAAATCTCATGTAAAACCCCTTAGCCATAGATAACCTCTTAAATTTAAATTTAGGGTTAAACATTTGGTGGAATCAACTTTTATTCTAAAAACTCTACATTGACATAGGGTTTCCTTTTTTTCTTTTATTTCTAATTTCTAAACTAAAATATTTTAAAATCATGTTTCAATTATAGTAATCATAGATGCATGTATCATTTAGTTCCTTTTATAATATGTCTTATTTTGCTTTTAATACTTCATAATGGCAAAATTAAACAAAAACCTAAGAAAGGACAAAAATGAAGTTTAGTTTTAGTACTCTTTTTGCAATATTATAGTGTCGATATCAATATGCCAAAAGACATGTTTCCAATGCTTTATTCCATCTAGACCATATTCAAATGACATGTATCATCCTGTACCAGTTATTTACCCATGACTTATATTGGATTTCACATTCTAAGATGCCATTAATCAAAAGTGTAAGAGTTCCCAACCTATCCCACCTCTTTCTGTTATAGAATAGGTTCCTCCTAAGCCTAAATTTTTGGTCAAATTAAAATGAGACAATCTTATTGACCAATTGACCAAAACACATGCTCAAATTTCAATGTTTGAATTCCTGAAGCAATAAAATACATACAAGGATATTTTGTATGAATCAAATATGGGACATGCAAGTAACAAATGATATTAAACCAACATATTATAGAGATCTTATGCAATATCTCAAAGATAGTACAAACCTTATTTCTTTTGATCCAAAATATATATCATCAAAATATATTATTGCCTTTATTCATACAAGTGTGTATTACTAACAAGGAAATCAAAAGAGTGTCATTTGATAACGGTTTAGGCATAAACATTTGTGGCATGAATTTATTAGCCACCATAGGTATTATAAAAAATGTTCTTCATAAATTTGATATGCATATCAAAGGATCTGATAATTCATGTAGCCCTCCAATTGGAAAAATATTTTTTGAATCTCAAATTTAATGTGGAAAATCACTTTACATTTTTGACAGGCCCTGATAACACTACTAATTATTAAAAACTAGTTTTTTAAAATAATTTATCCAACATCCACGACATCACATTTAAAGGCTAAACTACTATAACATTTCATGATGTGAAACTAAATAATCTCACAAAACACATTTTTTCAAGTTAATAATGTTAATGACGTGTTTCAAATTTATTTGAGAGGTTAGGGCACCTGAGTTTTCAATTTACACGGTTCATGTGTCAGTTAACAATGATACATGGTTTTCCCTCCATCACTTCCGAAAGGGGTGTTTGTGAAGGATGTTTTCTAGTAATACCTGCTAAGTATAATTTTGATAAAGGTAAGGTCTAGAGAGCTACACAACTACTTGATATCATACATTTAGATATATGTTATACGAATCATCCCTACTTATTTTGTTAAATGTACATATCGACCTGTATTGATGAAAATGCAAGATAGTGTCAGATTTACCTCTTAAAATAAAATTATTGGGTGTAAAAATGTTCATTTAATTCAAATAAATGATAGAAAATCAATTTGTGCATTTTATTAAATGCATGAGAGTAATACGCTCAAACAAATTATTACCAACATAGGATTATATGGAAAATAATAGTTTCTTAAACACCAAATAGGAGAATGGTGTGGCTTAAAGAAAGAACATAACCCTCTCTAAAATGACTATATATATGTAACATTCTGATATATTAAGAGAGTTGAGTTAATTATTGTAGGGCCGCACATCTAATATGCATCTCTGATTAGTATTATAATGTCATTGATCTTAGGATAAAACATTAAGAATTTAATTATTAAAATTATACATGATAATAATATATTATATATTTATAGCTATAAATGTTTTTGAAATATTTAAATTAAATATAAACATACATATATAAATACATAAATACTTATATGTGTGTGTATATTTCAATAATAATTATTGAAATATATAAATTACTGATATTATATAAATTTACATTTATTTATACATAGACATATATTTATATGTATAAATAAATATAAATTGATATAATATCAATAATTTATATATTTTAATAATTATTTATATGTGTGTGTATGAATAAATAAACATAAATTTATATAATATTAATAATTTATATATTTCAATAATAATTACTTATATATTAATATATATATTAATTTACATTGTTTAGTTAAATTTTATATATATATATATATATATATATATATATATATGCGCCATTAGTATTACATTGTTTAGTTAGCTTGAGTTAAGCTAGCGTCTAATACAAAGTTTTGTAACAATTGTGGTTTACAGTTGTAATAACCATTTTCTGTATGTATTTATTCACCCTGTTGTTTATGAATAGATATCATCGAAGCAATCTCAATATCTAATCTAATATCAGAGCAGTGCCTGGGAAAGTACACCGTGGAAGTTCCCTAGGGAAAGTGAGACGCACTTCAAAAGTGTCAGAACCTGATCAGAGATGCGCAGCCTGACCCGATGGTAAGGAAATCAGAAGTGGATATTGCTCGGAGATGAAAGAACCCAAAGCAACATCTGTGACCAAGTGAAAGTCTGAATTAAAGTGCAAGAAGCGTGGAGTAGTCTGATTGACACATGGCAGAAGAAGAAGACTGGAGCAATTTGATCGAAGCATTCCATTGGCTTCGTCTGACTGACTAGCCAAGAAGCAGAAGAGATCTCAAGAGAAGCCCTAAAGAAGATGATCAAAGTCTGAAGCAGAAGTAGAACGCTGGACCGTAGTGTGAGTGTTCCAATCCAAAGTGATAGATGCTAAATGTGTGCAGTGCAGTGAGTAAAAGCAAAATCAGTGTATTTGAATGAGTTCCACCAATTGCATCGGTTTTTATTATGTTCTGCAAGATGCCCTCCAAAATATTGGAAATCTTCAACTGGATGAATTAGTTTGTCAAGGCTTGCTCGACTATTTTCTGTTTGATGTGAAGTCCTAGGCACAGAAAGTTAGTACAAAGCTCAATGAAGGCTACGATGTAGATGATGAATGCAAAGAGAAATGCCCACACAAGCATCCACATCTAACTACACAAGCAAATCGAGCCCACTTGCATGCCATTTTTTGTCCTTGAAAAAAGTACACTTGTTTGCACATAAAACAATTTTGAAGCAATAAATATCATTTTGATTGTTAAATCTTGTATAACTAAATAAAAAATTAAAATTAAAAAAATATTTGCACCTAAACTTTTCTTTTCCGATGCTCAACTTTTCAAAACGTTGAATTTCACCGCATGGAAAACGAAGATGTGAGTGATTCTTCAATTCTAAGAATTGGCATCATCACTCGTGCGGTAACCTATCCTGCGAGAATTGATGAGCAGACAAAATATTTTAAGTCAAATGCAAAAGCTTTGATGTTGGTCATCGTCAGTGTCACTGATGAAGTTCAAACTCGTATTCAAGATGTGACAACATCGAAAGAGGATTGGGACATTCTATCCACTATTTATGAGGTGAAGAACTAGATGAAGATTCTCCATCTCCAAACTTAAAATGGATCTCTCATCACTAGAGGAAGATTATATAAGCGATTCAAAATTGAAACAAGAGAAATAGCCACATAAATAGTATCAAAATCTTGACATCCATGGGCTCATAAACACACCATGGCAAACAAAAAAACCATGGGCCACTAATCCAAATCAAATATAAGTCATCCCTAGAAGTAAAGACCACTAAGAAGACATAGTTTCCATTAAAGAATCCTACCGAAACAAATACTTTGGGCCAAAAATATATAAACCAGTCAATGATTTTTTCATTGAAGGCCTCTTCCCCAAAATCTAGTGATCTAACTCCCTTGTCTTGTTCCATGGAATAAGTGTTTTCATTTGAAATATCCATCTCAAGAATCACTTTGGAAAGCTCGATCCCTACATCACATAAGGAAAAAGAGAAAACATACACCTTAAAGATGTTAGCTAAATCTAGAACCAACACAAAATCATCCGAATTCACACTAGAATAATCTTTAAGAACTTGCTCGCTTTTAGACTCTTCCCTACCTAAGCTTATGGAGAGAGGGCACTAGACCAGAGTTGCAATGGTGGGATTTTACTACGGTTTCACTATTAAGGGTAAAGGGGATAATATTATGTTATGATTTAGTTAATACTAAGAATAGAGCTAGATAAGTTGAAATTGGCTATTAATATGTAAGTCAAGGGTGAACATTTGGTAGTGGTAGTATATAAGGTGCTAATGGTAGTATATATTGTTTGTAACATATTTTTATGAGTGGTATTATTTAAATATTTTTATTTAGTCATTTATTTATGTGTTTTTCAGTTTTTGTTTTATGTTATGTGTTTCTATTTCTTGAATTTTTTTTAATTCACTATTAATAACATATTAGTAGAATTTCCATTCATTTTCCATGTGTTTATTAGGTTTTAATGGTTGAAAAAAAGTTTAAATATGTTGAATATATGTTAGCAATGTTTTTTTAATTTCATTTAATGGGTTTTCTCTGTATATGTTCTTTAGCTTTCTTGGGTGTTAATTTGAGTCATTGAATAAGATAATTCTACATTCATGAGGATGTGAGGATATGTCTATCTTCTGCATATGTGTACCCTTAATAAAATGTATTTGGCTAATGATGTTAATACTAATAATTGAATATTTAAATTATTGAAGACTTGTTTATTCTTTATCTTATTTTTTTTCACTTCTACAACAAGTACCTCTTATGCATAATTTCTTTTTACATCTTATTCAGATTTATGTTTCATGGTTAATCAGACCTCAATCCTTAATTACAGACTAATCTAACATGGTATAAAATCATTGTTTATATTAAATACATGCCAAAATTTGTATTTAAAACTTAAGTTTCATCTTACATGTAACAAATATGTCATTGATTGACCTAGCACATTGAAGCTTTACTATTTCTCATATTTCTCTTTTTGTCTAAGGTCCTTTATTGATCCTATTTCAAAAAAAGAACAAGGTGTCTCTTGTTAGGCATCTATTTTCTAGTAGATTTTCATGCAAAATGATCTATGTCATTAGATTTAAAATGTATGGAAATTGTAGGATCAATTATAAATATGAGATAATTTTATGATAGTTAATCTCATCCATTTCTAAAGGGTTTTAGGTCACTTTCCATGATTTTGTGTTATTTTGTAATTTTAGGGTCTCCAAGGAAAAATAATTTTCTAAGTTGTACTAGATCTAAAGATTCTATATTTGGTATAATTTTTATACTTACTTGAAATAATTACCTATATATTTCATATGCTCAAACAACCCCTAAACTCGAGAACTAATAAAGAATCTATTAGATGTGAGAGTGACTTCATTATTTATCAATCCCAACAATTGATTTTAACTTTGACTAGCTTAGAAGCCCCTAATACTAAAACATTGGACATCTCCAACACCCAGTTAAGGACCTCTATTTCTGACATCCTAACTACTCATGCCCCAACTACTTCTCTCATATGGACTACTAACAAATGACCTGCCTTTGATGCATAAAGTTATGATGTTAGATCTACCTACACTATCAACACCTTCCAAAAGTCTAATGATTGTAGGAGGGGACTACATCTTTGACGTAAATTACTAATAACTACATGAGGGGACTACATGTCCTATAAGAAATATTGATGACTATTAGAGGTATACTGCAGTCCAATGCTTAAACTTTGATGACTAAAAAAAGAGTTTTTATATATACACATGTGCGTTATAGTCTTATATTTTGACATGATGTCCAAAGTTTTATACTATATTTTTTACCTATTGATTGTATTAACAAACAAACCAATGGTGACATCATGAAGGGGAATCATTCATCCTAAGCCTTAACTCATTGATTATATGTGAGTTTAGCCATTGGTCACAACTAACCTTAGGGGGATAATTTTTTCCATGAAAAGTTTTCTTAAAATATATTTCTACCCAAAATTATTTTAAAGTGCATACTTATATGTGAAAAAAAACATTAAATTCATACAATTCTCAATGTATAGATCCTTTTCAAGTTTTCATTTTCTAATTTGTGAGTTTTTTCAAACTCTATGCATTGGTTTTATTCTCTAACAATGTAAAATTAAACATAATGAAGCCAAATACTATCAAGGTAAATATTAATATAAAAGTCCAATATTATGAATAATAATATGTATTGATTTATATTGAATAATTAAAATAATTAAAAATCATGCATAAATGAGCGTCAACTCATAATTGATGTTGACATACAAAATTCAAAACATTAAAAATAAATAAAAATAGACTTGTTATTTTTAGCACATTATATTTTTATTAAGTTTCACATTCAAGCATGTGTAGCTCTAAAAATCCCTAAAAATAAAATAAACAATTAAATTAACCTATCTAATTAATTTCAATTGAAGTTCAAGTTGGGTTACACAAATAGATAATTTTGAAATTTAGAAAAAATCGATGAATAAAATTTAACTACAATTTCAAACCCTCAAATGGCCATGTATGTCCTACAAACTATATTGAAAATGTATGGCATTAAACTTCTTGATAAGGTCATTTTGGCATAAAAATGAGCTCAAATAGAAGTATAAATCAAAATGTATGGCCTCCAAAAATTCACCCTTTTTTATTCATTAGAACCTCTATAGATATAAGGGCTTTCATATCTTCTCTTTTTCTCCCTAATTAGTTCATCACATACTTCCTTTCTATACCATGGATCAAATCATGTTTTTATTCTTACACCATTTAACTATCATGAGTAGAAAACTATAGTGTAAATCCTCTTTAGGAGTAAAGTCTTAAACTAGATCACTATGGGTATATAATAGGAGCCAACATTTTATATAAAAAAGGTGTAATAGTTTAACAAAAGTGAAGAAATCTATGGTCTATTATATATGTCTATGTCCCTTGACTTGGTCTTTCATATTATATATGTAACTTTTCCTAATGATACTTAGACCACATTAGGAAAACTATTTGGGAAATAGGATAAAATAGGGGATTGTGATTTGGAGAATGAACTCATTATCTTGAGTCTAGGTAACTTAGACTCTATATAGGACTTCTTCACTAAATTCTAATCACTTAGATTGTAGTTGAAACTATGTAACATTGATGAAAATGATGATCAATTGATTCTTTCCATCTTCTCCAAATTGGGCTCAGACTATTTTTTTTCTACCTTCCATACCACTAAGTGTGCCTTTGGAGTTCTATGTCATCCCTAGATGATTTTGGTGCTAAAATGACTTGGGAATAAGATAAGATTATTTAAATGGGTACACTGAATTCATATTAATCACATGCCTTAATTTTAAGTTATGACAAACATAAGGCTTCTATTATTAATGATAAAAAATAGGACAAGAAGGACCCATAGTAATCAAAGGATCAAAAATTGAATACTAAATCCAAAATATCAAAAGAGTCCTCATATTTAGATGAGAAACCCAATAAATAATTAATTATGCATGCCTATTGTAACAAAATAAGGCATGATGAAACCAAATGTATGAAGAATTAGATTGACCAACTGATTAAGATTCTTGAGAACTATAATATTGGTGTCCCTAATTCTTCCAATTAGAGTTCATCACCATATGAGTCTTTTAAGGCTAAGGACAATGGTAAGGGTAAGACATTTGTTGCATTTTCATCCTAGTATTTTGCATGGGTAACTGATTTTGGTGCCTTGTACCACATGTGACTTTATCACAATGCATTTCTTGTCCTTGAAACCTTTTTCTATGATTTTAATTTTATTGGGTGATGATATTTTTAAAAAATATAACGAGTGAGTATATCTTAAAGTGAATGATGGTACATTTTAAGGTATTATTTGTGTTCCCTCATTAACCACCAATCTCATATATTTATATCAGATTACTCACATCATTTCATGAAAAAGAGTTGAGTATACCCCTAAATATATTGTTGTTAGGGAAGTAGACAATGACTCCAAAGTTATATTTGGGAAAGCGGATCACTAGTCACAATTATATACTTTATCACATTTTTTCTCAAGATCAAGCCTTTATGGCATTATTCACTCATTTAGATGGGGTGATTAAATTATGGCATAAGCGATTCAACCATGTCAACTATTGATAGATAGATAAACTAAATGATAATGACATGAATTTAGGTTTGCCATGTGTTTAATTTTCTAATAATGTTTTCCAAGGTTGCATACATAGTAAGAATATTAAAGATAAGTATGACAAAGGCATATCATGGACATCTATATAGATATTGGACCTAATTCATAGAGGTATTATTGGTCAATTTTCATCACCTTCATTCAGTAAGACTAAATAATAATTACCTTCATAGATGAATTTTTAAGTTATACTTGGATGTATGTTATTAATCATAAATTTGAGGTCTTTAATGGGGCATGTAGGACTTAGATAGTAAAATCTAATTTTTGCAGTACCTTAGTCTTGTACACATGAAAAATATATAATAGGGTTGTACCTTTCAATTATAGACATGCGCATTTTTTATAGTCTTATGTTCCCTATTTGTTTGTGCCTAAACTACATATTCTTATGTTTACCATTGTTATTCTAATGACCAGACCTTCTATATTGTGAAAAAAATCTAGACTTGATTATTACCCTTTACTACCAGTTATATACCTATACCTATTTTATAGCTTCCTATATACTTGCATCTTAGACATACACCTACATAGATTCAAGTGTTCAATTTTCCTACAAAGTGTCTAGTGCCAAAAATTTTCACAATTCTTAAACAAAATGTATACTATTTCTTTATGCCTAAATTGCTTATGTATTAGTTAGACCATATTGGTTCTCCTAACCAGGGCTTCTATATTGTGGAAAATGATCTAATCTTGATTATTATCTTTCAATGCCCACTTTATAATTGTATCTATTTTATAGATTCCTATACACTTGCATCCAATATAAACACCTGTGTCGACACAAGTGTCCACATTCTATACAAATTATTGAAAGCCAAAAATTCATCCAATTTACAAATGAAAAGTATCCTAAAGGTTAGTTTAATTGATTTAGTGTGATATAATTCCAAAGGGATTTATATATTTACAAGATAAACCCTCATTCATTCATCACCTACCAAATACCCAAAATTCACAAAGCAACATAACAAGTACTCAATCAAACATTCAAGTGAGAAAACATATTGTGTTTATCCATATTTCTAAATCATCCATAGGAGTAATATTGACTCATGTCTAAAGGATTTGAAGAGTAGTTTATGAGCCATGTTTTCTAACTTACAAGCTAGGTCATTGCATGCCTTTGCTTATCAAAGAAATCAAGTAGATGGTAACTACATAAATATAAGGCACTATTTGGAGTATTGGTTATGTAGGAAGAACCCATTAACAAAGGGGTCCTTGGTAAAACCTTACACCATGAGCCAACAAACTCATTACTCTTAGAGTCATTCTAAGGATGAAGAAACTACAGTTTTATAATTTGACAAACAATAATAACATTTGCACATGATTTATAGACATTAGAAGAAAGGTCATTAAAAACCTAGAAGGTTCCAGATTGCCTTACCCTAATATTTTCAATATTATATATAGGACTCTTGCAATAGTGTTAGACACTTACATCAATACAACTATGTAGATCTAACACAAACATCTTAGGCCATAGAAAAAATATTTCCAAAATCTTATGAATGTTCCAAGATTAACTTCTAGTCCATGTCTATTTTCTTCTATATCAAACCTGCATGAGCATAGTATACTAGTCAAATATAATTTGTTTTAAATTCATTTCAATATCTATCAATAGTTGTACATTACTATTTTTAGTAATCTTAATTTTATAAATTCATGATATTATTTTTCTGAGTTTCTTATTAATTAGATTGCACATTATGTTAGTTCATCACCCTTGCTTAAAATTTCATGTAATATCCCTTAACCCTAGATAACACACATTTAAAATTAGGGTTAAACATTTGGTGGACCCAACTTTTGTTCTAAAAACCCCACATTGACCTAGCGTTTTCTATTTTCTCTCTTATTTTTTATTTCTAAATTGAAAATATTTTCAATTCAAATTTCCATTGTAGTAATCATAGATGCAGGTATCATTTATTTCATTTTATAATATGTCATAGTAAACTTTGTTTGTTATACTTAATACATGGCTAAATTAAACAAAAAACTACGAAAGAATAAGAATCAAGTTTAGTTTTACTACTCCTTTTGCAATGTTATAGAGTCGATATCCATATGCCAATAAGCATAGTCCCAACCCTTTATTCTACCCAGATCATATTCAAATGACATCTACCATCTCGTACCAACTATTTACCTATGACTTATATTGGATTTCAGATTCGACGATGTCACTACTCAAAAAGGTAAGGGTACCCAACCTATCCCAGCTCTTTTTTTGTAGATTAGGTTCCTCCTAAGCCTAAACATTTTATAAAATTAAAATGATACAATGTTAGTGGCCCATTGAGTAAAATACATGCTAAAATTTCAATCCATGAACTCCTAAAGTAATAAAATACCTACAAGGATATCTTTTATGCATCAAATAGGGGGCATGCAAGTAACAAATGATATTAACCCAACGTATTATATAAATTTTATGTAAGATCTCAAAAATAATGCAAACCTTATTACCTTTGATCCAAAATATTTACCATCAAAATATATTATTTCCTTTGTTCATACAAGTGTGTATGCCTCACAAGGAAATCAAAAGAGTGCTAGTTGATAATGGTTCTGGGATAAATACTTGTGGCATGAATTTATTAGCTATCATGGGTATTATAACAAATATTATTTAAAAATTAGATATGCATATCAATGGATCTGATAATTCAAATAGCCCACCAATTAACCAAATATTTTTTGAATCTAAAATTTAAAATGGAAACTCACTTTACAGTTTTGACATGGCTTGATAGCACTACTAATTATTAAAAAATATTTTTTTTGATAATTTTTCCAACATCCACGATAGCACTTCTAAAGCCTCAATAGATAAAATATTACATGTAACATAGACAAGACATGGCTAAACTAGTATAACATTTCATGATGTGAAACTAAATAATCTCACAAAAATCCTTTGTGCAAGTTAATAATGTTAATGACGTGTTTCAATTTTATTCAAGAGGTTAGCGCACCTCAATTTTCAATTTACACAGTTCATGGGCCACTTAACGATGATACATGGGTTTCCTTCCATCAATTTGGAAAGGGGCATCTGATAAGGACGTTTGCTATGAAAGCCTCATAGGGATAATTTTAGTAAAAGCAATGCCTGGGGAGCTATACAACTACTTGATATCATACATTTAGATATATGTTATATGAATCATCCCTATTTATTTGTCAACTACTTGATATCATACATTTAGATATATGTTATATGAATCATCCCTATTTATTTGTATAAAGATACATATCGACGTCTATTGATGAAAATACTAGATATTGTTAGATTTACCTCTTTAAAAAAAATGTTTGTTGTAAAAAATTCCTTTTAATTCAAAGCAATGATAGAAAATCGATTTTGGCATTTCATTTAATGCATGAGAGTAATGTGTTCAAAAAAATTGTTACCAATATGGGATTATACGGAAAACAATAGTTTCTTACACACTAAAGAAGAGAACAATGTGGCATAAGGAAAGAACATATCCCTCTCTAAAATGACTATATCTATGAAACAACCTGACATATTAATAGAGTTGACTTAATTATTGCAAGGCTGTACATCTAATATGCATCTCCGATTAGTATTACAATGTCATTGATCTTAGAAAAAAATTAAAGATATAATTATTAATATTATACATACTATATTATATATTTATAGTAGTAATAATTTTGAAATATTGAAATTATATATATATATATATATATATATATATATATATACATATATATATATATATATACATATACATATATATATATATATACATATATATATATAATATATATACATATATAATATTAATAATTTATATATTTAAATAAATATTAGTGAAATATATAACTTTTAATTTTATATATATATATATATATAATTAATATAATATATTGTTAAATATATTACATAATATAATTATATAAAACAATACTATATTATTATTATTGTTTTATATAATTATATTATGTAATATATTTATATATATATATATATATATATATATATATATATATATATATATATATATATATATATATATATATATATATATATATATATATAAATAAGTTAACAAGAAATTAATGGTGCCCCTTTCTTAATAAAACAAATAAAAAAGAGTTACGATGATTAAAATATATTTTAGCCTAGATCAAAGAGTAAAGTCTAAGCTAAAAGGTTACCCAAAGAGAAATAGTTCTTAAAAGCTAACATTCAATATGGTTAAAATGGTCCACACATGTAAATAAAGGGCACTTAAAAATAATTCAATATTCTAACCTTTTAATAGGCTTTTAACTAAACACTGACTCATCAACAAGGCCCTACTCAATGTCCTTGTGATTGTGACCAAATGGTAAGGAAGGTGGGCTTTATCCATGAAGTCTTGTGTTCGAATCTCCCTTGCTATTGGTAGATGACTCTTCAAGTGACACTGCTTCCCACGGATCTACCCTACTCAATGTCCTTGTGATTGTGACCAAATGGTAAGGAAGGTGGGCTTTATCCATGAAGTCTTGTGTTCGAATCTCCCTTGCTATTGGTAGATGACTCTTCAAGTGACACTGCTTCCCACGGATCTACCCTACTCAATGTCCTTGTGATTGTGACCAAATGGTAAGGAAGGTGGGCTTTATCCATGAAGTCTTGTGTTCGAATCTTCCTTGCTATTGGTAGATGACTCTTCAAGTGACACTGCTTCCCACGGATCTAAAAAGTTCTCCCGAATTAAAAAAAAACTAATTACCGATTAACCTTTTTTGAATAGCTAGAGGATTGGAGGCAACGTGATCCTTCAAATTAGAATCAATCTCCTTTACATTCTTTACTATCTTTTAGAATGATTCTCTAACATTGACTTTGTTTCCCTCCGTTTGTGGATAGAAGTAATTCAATCGTTGAGCACAAGACTCTCGATCAATGGAAAATCATAAATTAGACTTCCATCATCCTCCAAAATTGCACTCAAGGATTTCAGAAAGATGTTTAGCCTATCACCAACAATCTAAACTCAGAGCTAGAGCAAAAGAAGACGCAAGCTTTGGTTAAAAAACTGTTAGCATAGCCATTAGTATTACATTGTTTAGTTAGCGTCTAGTAGACAGTTTTGTAACAGTTGTGGTTTGCAGTTGTAATAACCATTTTATGTATGTATTTATTCATCATGTTGTTAATGAATAGATATCATCGAAGCATTCTCAATATCCAATCTGGTATCAGAGCAGTGCCAGGGAAAGTGCACCGTGGAAGTTGCCTAGGGAATGTGCGACGCACAGCAGAAGTGTTAGAACCTGATCAGAGATGCACAGCCTGATCGGATGGCAAGGAAATCAGAAGTGGATATTGCTGGGAGATGAAAGAACCTAAAGCGACGCCTGAGACATAGTGTAAGTCTGAATCAAAGTGCAAGAACCATGGAAGCAGTCTGATTGACACATGGCAGAAGAAGAAGAAGACTAAAGCAGTCTGATCGAAGCATTCCATTGGCTTCATCTGACCGATCGGCCAAGAAGCGTGTTGTTGGTAGAACCACTAGGAGAGTCCGTTGAAGTTTGCAGTGAGCAAAGCAGACGAGCTCTCAAGAGAAGCCCTTAAGAGGATAATTAAAATCTGAAGCTGAAGCGGAACGCTGGACCGTAGTGTGAGTGTTCAAAGCCAAACTGATAGACGCTGAATGTGTGCAGCATAGAGAGGAAAAGCAAAAGTGGTGTGTTTGAATGAGTTCCACCAATTGCACTGGTTTTTATTATGCTCTGCAAGATGCCCTCAAGAATATTGGAAATCTTCAAATAGATGAATTATTCACCAAGGCTTACTCAACTATTTTCTGTTCGATGTGAAGTGCCAGGAACAGAAAATTAGCACAAAGCTCAATGACGGCTACGATGTAGATGATGAATGTGAAGAGAAATGCCCACACAAGCATCCACGTCTAACTACACAAGCATACCGAACCCACTTCCATGCCATTTTTTGTCTTTGAAAAAAGTACACTTGTTTGTACATAAAACAATTTTCAAGCAGTTAATACTGTTTTGATTATCCAATCTTGTAGAAATAAATTAAAAAACAAAAATTAAAGTGTTTGTACCTAGACTCCTCTTGTCCGATGCCCAACTTCTTAAAGTGCTGAATTTCACCACATGGAGGATGAAGATACGAACGATTCTCCAATTCGAAGAATTATGGGGCATTGTCATTGTTGCAATGTCTTGTCTTGCCAGAATTTATGAGAAAATAAAATACAATAAGTGAAATGCAAAGCCATGATGTTCATCACATTCAGTGTCACCGATGAGGTTCAACCTCATATTCAAGATGTGACAACATGGATAGAGGCTTGGGACATTTTGTCCACCATTTACGAGGTGAAGAACAAGATGAAGATTCTTCATTATGAGTCCAATCTTCATACTTTCAGTATGAAATATGGAAAGAAAGATGAGGAATTAATATGCTAGGTAGAAAAACTAAGAACATAATTAGTTTCAGTTGGAGAAACAATCAAGGATAAGTTGTTGGTTTTCATCACATTGAGAGCTTTCCCCTCACAATTTTGCACATTCATCAAGACACTGAACATCACAAAGCAAGTAATGTATTTCAAAGAACTAGTGAAAGAACTGGTGAATTTGGTTAAACAAGAAGAAGCCATCTAGTCTATGTAAGAAGAGTTCAAGGATATATCCCTAATTTCTAAGCAATGTGGTTCAAAGTTATCGATAGGACCACCAAAGCAGTCACAACAATAGCATAAATCTGATAAGGCAAAAATATGGTGTCATATTTCCTAGACCAATATGCATTATAGTAAAAGTTGCTGGTATAATGCCTTGACACAAGGCTCATCTAGTCAAGAGGGAACATCTAGTAGAGATGTTTCACATAAGTCCAAAAGACATCCTTGACGATGGAAGTAGCACAAACATATAGCGGAATAAAATCAACAAGTAGATGAGTCTGAAGAGGAAGTACCCTTAAAAGTAGATTTCAGTGGTGAATATAAGGACATAGTTCTTATCTCCCAAACCTTGTCACAATTGAGCAAAGTTTGGTTGATCAAATCTGGTGCTATCAATCATATGATAGGATGCAAGGGACTTTTTCATTGACTAACAAATCAACACACTAGAGATCGAGCTTGAATTATAGATGATAAATAGTATGTTCCATAAGGAATTAATATTATCACCATTCCTCTTAGGATGTGAACCTGAACTCTCAAAAAGGTATTGTATGTCCCTAGATTGACAACAAATATTTTGTCTTTAGGTCAGCTCTTAATTCATGAGGTTAAGGTAGAATTCCTTATTAAGAATGGCACAAAGTCCTATCTCCTTTCACAGGAATGTTAAGTCATTGCTAGAAATTTTTTGAAGGATTGATTATTCTACCTAGAAGTAGTTTCATCCGATGTTACTATCTCTAACTCTATGGTAGAATATACTACATTATGGCATTATTGATATGGGCAGCTTTCTACTAGTTCTTTGTACTATCTCAGCTCTAAAGACAAGTCTATGGAATTCCTCAGTTGTTTCATTCTTTAATTGTATGCCCTAGATGCCTTGATGGCAAACAACATAGGGGTTAGTTTTATTTCAGTTCCTCATAAGCCAAGGATTGTCTTGATGTTGTACATACTAGTCTGTGTGGACCCCTAGCTGCTTCTTTCCAAGGATTCATGTACAGTTAGTTATGTATTCATGATTTCAATCATAAGACATGGGTGTTTTTTCTCAAGAAGAATGAAGACTTTACAAATTTTAAGGTCTTCTACCAATTTGTTGTCACCCAGTCAAGGAGGCCTGTTCGAATTCTCTACTCATATCGATGGGGGAATTTAAATAAAATGAACTCTTGACATTCTTGCAGTAACACAACATAAAAAAAACCTAACTAATCCTTATACACCCCAACATAATGGAATACTAGGGTGACACAATACTTCAATCATGAAGATGCCTCATTGCATGCTTTCCACTGTGAATTTGGATGCACCATTCTAGGCAGAAGTAGTTTAGACAATCTTATATCTTCTCAATAAAGCACCTATATAGATATTGTAAGACAAGATGCTAGAAGATGTATGGAGTGGTCAAAAACCTTTGATCTCTCATCTTAGAGTATCTAGTTTTATATATTATATGAATATCCATACTAAAAAGAGGAAGAATATTGAAACAAAAACACTCGAATGCCTTCTATTATGGTCTCATAGATTCTGAGACAGAAGATATATGAAAGTCAAGATGTGGTTTGTGACGAGTCATCATTCGACTCATTTCCATAGAAGGAGTCAGAACACACCACCTCTCTTAGATTGTTTCCATAGTTAGATGATGAGAATGAATATTTTTATCACAAAGAAGGTGAGCTACAAGGAGAATTGTTCATTGATCTTATAAATCTGTAAGACAATTCTTCATCAAATCAACATAAGAATCAACATCTACAATAGCTAGACAAAACCATCAGGCAATCACACTTGAACTCTAATCAAGATACTTCATTAGGAGTTTAGACAAGAAGATAGAAGAGAAATAAATTTAATATTACACTGATGAATTCAATAATTGACTACACTAAAATAGAGATAATTTGAGAGGGTTTGTGTCAACCTCAATGGAAGAAGACCATGGATGATGAATATGATGCCTTCATCAAAAATTAGACATGGGAACTTGTCAATCTACCTATAACAAATAAATCTATTGGTTACAAGTGGATTTTCAACATAAAATATAAGAAATATGGATCCATTGACAAATACAAACCACAAATTGCTAAAAATGGATATGCTCAGCAAAAAGGAATTGATTATGAGGAGATCTTTTCACCCACTACTAAGATCAAGACCATCAAAGTTTTACAAATTCATAGCACAAAAGGGATGGAAGTTTCAATAGATGGATGTCAAAAGTGCATTCTTGAATGGTGATCTCAAAGAAGAATTGTACATGACCTCGCTAGAAGCCTTCATTGATGAACAATATCCAGATAAGGTATATCATATAATGAAGTCACTTTGTGGACTTAAGAAAGTACCAAGGGTATGGTACATTAAGATATATGATCATCTATTCTATACTAGATTCCTTTGTATCCCCTTAGATATAAATTTATATAGCAATAGGGTAGGTACATATATTATTATTCTTGTTTCGTATGTGGATAATCTTATGATTATAGGAAGTTTAGATATTCTTGTTGAAGATGTAAATAATCACCTTAAAAACTCCTTTGACATGATAGGCTTGGGGCTGATTCATTATTTTTTTTGCATGGAAATATGGTAAAAGAAAAATCATATTTTTTTCTCACAGATGAAATATGCCAAGACACTCCTTGAGAAATACAGGGTGACAGATTGTAAGCCAATGTCAAATCTGATGGATAAAGGTTTGAAGATATCGTAATTGAAAGATTCACCACAAGTATATGAAACTCACTATAAGTAGCTTGTTGGGAGTATAATTTACATGACTTATATCAGACTAGACATATGATTTATTGTTAACTATCTTTTGAGATTCATGTAAGAACCAAAAAAATGTCATTAGGTTGCATTGAGGTGCATTTTGAGATATGACTATGGTATAGTAGATTATGGTTTGGAATACAAGTAGAACTCAAATTTATTCTTGTAGGGTTACACAAACTCGAACTCTACTAGATCTATTGATGACAAGAAACCAACATTTGGAAATATATTTCATCTCAAATCTGGACCAATTTCATGGATTAGTAATAATCAATTTATAGTTGATCTCTTATCCATAGAGGTAGAATACCATGTTGTATGAGGAGCCATGAGCGAAGCAATTTGGTTACATCACATTTTGTCAAATATAGACAATCCTAAAAAATAACCACCAATACCATTTTTTGATTATCAAGGTGCA
Source organism: Torreya grandis (assembly GCA_037957365.1). NCBI lineage: Eukaryota > Viridiplantae > Streptophyta > Pinopsida > Cupressales > Taxaceae > Torreya > Torreya grandis. The sequence continues at coordinate 2,552,347 of JARHVA010001613.1, forward strand.
TTAAAACTTGTCAATAATCTAATATTTCATGAGATGACTAAACACATTGAGGTCTAGTGTCACTATATTTGAGAACAAGTCTTGAACTACCAAATTTAGCTCCAATACTACCCAACAGATTCATAGATAGTAGATATTTTCACCAACTCACTTGGTAAGGTGAAATTTGATCTATTTTGAGGGTATATCTATAAAAAAATGTAATAAAGGGGTAATGTTAGTGTAACCATTAGTATTACATTGTTTAGTTAGTGTTAGTTAGGTAGCACCTAGTAGACAGTTTTGTAAAAGTTATGGTTAATGGTTGTAGGAACCATTTTATGTATGTATTTATTCACCTTGTTGTTCATGAATAGATATCATCAAATCATTCCTAATCTTATAAGACTGAGTCATTATCCAATAGATTCGTAGAATTAGACTCCCAAAGATGATAAAAACTTAGACTAACAAGGAGATCATGAATTGTGATGTTTATCAATTTCCAAGCTAACAACCAAAGTAGAGGGATGTGCACAACAAGATATTGAAGGTATATTATTCATTATGTTTGATACATAGTCTATGGTATTCTTCTTCCATCAAATAATTTAGGATGGCCTAGATCTTGGGGGTCAAGATGAAGAATAGTCTACTACAAGATGCCCTAATTGATTACACCTAAAGTAATGGAAAGGTAATCCTTCAAATTATAGAACTCAATCTTATAGATTGTAGAATGGGTAGGGATAAGTTAACCATCACATGAACCCACATATAATTATTATACTACAATAATGAATCACAATCTTCGTTGATGAATTGACCTATCCTGGATATCATATTCCAAACTAAAAAAGGATCTCTCATCACTCGAGGAAGATTATATAGGTGAAAAAAAATTGTAACAAGAGAAACAACAACAAAAATAGGATCAAAATATTGACATCCATGAGCTCAAAAACACACAATGACATCCAAAAAACCATGGGCTGCTAATCCACATGCAAACTGAGTCATCTTCAGAAGTAAATTACACTAAGAAGACATAGTTTCATATAGGTAACACCTCAAAAAAAATACCATAGGCCAAGGATCTATAAACTAGTCAATGATTTTTTCTATTGAAGGCCTCTTCCCCAAAATCCAAAAAAAAAATTGATCTAACACCCTTATATTGTTCCATAGAATAAATGTTTTCATTTGAAATGTCCATCTCAAGAATTAATTTAGAAAGCTCCATCACTACATCACACAAATAAAAAGACAAATATTTCACCTAACAAAATGTTAGCTATATCTAGAGCCAACATAGAATCATCTAGATTCACCTTTTAATGATCTTTAAGATCCTACTCACATTGAAAATATTCCCTTATTAAGCTTATGGAGAGAGGGTACTAGACCAAAGTTGGAATGGAGGGAGGGATAATGTGAATAAGCCACTCTATATAAAAATAATTAAACAAATGGAAGGAATTCATGACATGAGATTCTTTAGAGGAAGAGAAAGCCATGAGGACTCATATATGCCTCCCTTGGATGATCTACCCATTAATTTTACTACTCAAAAATTTTTTGCCCCCATCAAACACCAAACACAATTTTTAACCACCGTGTACCACCAATATCCAACTTCGTATGTAATTTATTTCTACCTCCACCTTATTACTTCAGTCATCCTTGTATTTAAGGTTGAGATCACCTTAATAATAGTCTTCATGATCTGATTCATGTCACCTTATTTTAGGTTATTAATTTACACTTTGATTTTGTATGCCATTCTATATTTACTCCTAATTTTTATTGATGTCACTTTCATGAAGGGTTGAGTTTAACTAGCACACACAAACTTTTTGAGTGTTGCTACACACTACGTAGACCCACCATGATAGACATTTCAATTATACCTAATGACTTCATCATGACTGCTAAGCATGCTTAATTATCATTGAGAACTATCACTACCAACAAAACCCATGACTACGAACAAAACAAACATGCACAACATAAAATGTGACTACCTACATTTATCCTATAAAAACCTATAACATCTCCCTTTAAAGAAGTCATTAAAAAATAGTGATAGAACATTTGAAAATTCTTATCATCGCTTTCATTTCCCCTAAGCTACTCATCAGTTTAGAGAAGGAGAAGGATTATATTAGGTGTACTGATAGTCATTTTTGTTCAACTGCCTGCATTTGAGCTTCACAAGATTGAATCTTTTCCTTTAATTTCTTCAATAATAAAATATTATGCTCAATTATATTTCTATCAAAAATCATCTCTTCTAATTGATGTTCTATTTTTCCATTACTTTACCACATTACAATGCATTACTCAACCCAAGAGATTGTTATTTCAATCTTATATAAGGTATACCACCATAACGAGTAGCTTGGATAAAGCAGCTGGAATTTCAGCCTCTTCTTTTAATCTTACATTGAAAACCCTATTTTCATACATATTCATATGATAATTAACCTCTCCAATTGTGTTAAATATTGAAGTTCCACTTTCCATGGATTCCCATTTATTACCTAGTCATTTAGTCTCAATAAAAAAAATTGCATGGATTATTACCTAGCCTTTTTGTCTCAATTAGAGTCTTCTACACGAGGTGTTGGACATCATAAATAAAATTTTATAATTTCCTAATAAAGACAACAAATGGATATCAATGATAAAATATTTGCATCACTAAAATCATAAATAAATAAATAAATAAACATGATAAACCTATAAGATGCATATATCAAATCAACACATGGCATAACAACATAGGAACATTATCAAGAAAAGTTTTATTTGGTATAATTTAAACATTAAACTAGTTTCATGTCTACTATTAGAGGACTCCAAAAAAATTAGTTAGAGATTAAAATTGATAAACTTTCATTTTTAAGATTCTTTTCCTCTTTAATGGCATGTGAGTCAGGGGAAAAGAGGCAAGAAGACCTCACTTTCATAGTAGGGCTCGAATGTAGGCACTAGAAGTCTAAGTGATAGATCATGGAGGAAGATATTCATGTAGTAAATAAATGGGTAGGGTTTTATACTAGTAGTGGAGTAGTAGTATTGGAGATTCATCTTCAATATGATACTTGGGAGGTTATAAAAGGTTTTGAGAGAGACAAGGAGTTGTAGTCTTGGGAGGATTTGAGTAATAAAGAAAAATTTAAACCTTTGGTTTATGGTCACAAAGATGAGGATGTGGAAGTAGCTTCAACTGACATTGAAAGGCTAGAATGTTATATTTTCATGTTTGGGATGGTATGAAGATTGGTGATGATAAGGAATTTATCTAGGAATCTACTGAGCACTCTCAAACCATTTTTCTCATAGAAGAAGTGGATCTTATCAACACATTTGTAGGGAAATGGTTCATGATTGGTGAAATTGAGTATTGTGTTGTGGATAGGAAAGGATATTTAAGTTAAATTCATGTTGATGGGTTTATTTATTACCATGTTCCCTAATTTATATTTTAAAAAATAGGGTTTTAAATCATTCTTTCTAGTCCATGAGAGATGTTATTCTATATCAATAATGTTAGACATAAAATTTTGATATCTTTTCAGTGAAATAGGGTAGTTACCTTATTTTGTTAAGACTTTATATCCTTCCCTTTGAATATTAAGGGTTTGAGTGCCTTTCAACCTTAGTAAATTTATTAAGTTATTATTTATAAATTGACCCTAATATAGACAAAGGATATTTGGCATCTTAATAAAGAATTAAGATTTTAATTAATATATATTTTGCCATTCCTAAAAACATTCTCATCAAAACTCATGGGCGATCCAATTCCCAAATGGTTGACATTAAATATATTAATTTTAGGCATTTTAATTGTATATGTATTGGCCACTCTTTGAAATTTTGAAAAAAAACCTTTTAGTTCCATCTACCAATGTGGGTTAGGATTGAAAGGTTTAGAAATTGGTTTATTCCTTTTTCAAGGCTTTTAGATTAAAAAATTGTTGAAATTTTTGGTCTAAGAAGGTAGTTAAAAATATTGAAAGGAAATGGACGAATGTGGTTTCAGACAAAACTCATTTTCAAGATAATTTGACTACTCCTTCCCTTAAGGAAGATGTCTCTCCAAAATCCTAAGATAATTTGGTATCTATTCCAATTCTACCAAACTCCTCTTGCATCAAAAGTTTGGAAATAGAGGCCCTATTAGATGATTTAACTATTTTATAAATATTGGAGTATTATTTCTAATTTAGTTAAGGGTTTGGAATAGATAAATTAGTAAATAATATTGGGATAATTAATCTACTAATTTGTATAATTTGATTGTAATTTAAGCCTTTATAAAAATACTAAAAAGTGAGAAGACATTTAACCTCTCTTAAATAGGACTGATATGGCTTAGATAGAAGTTGGTACTGGTTGTGTAGGACCTAGACACTATTGTAAATTATAATTTAGCTTTCATTCAATGAAAGGATAGGATCATTGAAAATATGACAGTTTAATATCTGGTGTTATAGTCCATTCCCACTACTATTGTCTAAATTGGACACAAAGATCTGAGTTTTATGGGTTTTGTCTATTGTCCCTGTACTAGTCTGCTTATGAAATTTCAATTCTTAACTATCAATGAAGCTCCATTTAGAATTGATTTAATACCTAACCGTAGATATTCCTTATTCTTGAACTTGAATGAAATCTTAGAGAAAGATGGTGGTTAGTATGTGTAAGATGCACTGAACATGTATCCACACCACTTATTTAGGCATGCTGCCTACATACCAATACTTTAAAGAGGGATCAAACAATAAGTAGTTCTTCCACTTGATGTGATTTGTGAAATAGTGTAATGAAGATGCAAAAATGATAAAATTGAGTGTGTTTGAGGTGGATAGTGACTTTTATGAGGTTTTGAATATGATGGTAGCTGTATTTGTTAGATGTATGTAGAGAATAAGGAAGTTTGCCTTAGTTGTTTTACTTGTCTTCTTGCTTAATTTTGAAATAATTTCCAACCCCTTATAAATGAAATTCAAATGGGATTTAATAGAGATCTATTGGTCATGGGTAAAATACATTCATACTAGGTCGATATAATGAAAAATAGGAATCAAAAGAAAATGGCCATCTAGGATCAAAAGGTGATTGGACCAGAGTATTAGAAATGGGAGACCCTGAGGTCCATTACTATATTCCAAATTGGGAACTATTGTTTTGTAGGTACATGACCTAGGGGGGATAAATTTGTCATGGGAAAAGTAGCCTGGCTAAGCTAGAATTAAGCCTTAAAAGTCTATGGATGACTAGGAATCAATAAAAAGGTTGATAATAGGATCATGAGAGAATGCAAGGACCTATGGGTTGGGTGTTATAAGCCACACTCTAGCTACCAATTTTAACATTTTATATGACTATATTTTCTCCCTTTTCTTAGAGTGATGTAATAAAGTTAAATATTAGGATAAAGGAAAAGAAGAAAGCATACCTAAACTTACCTTCAAGGGTGAAGCCCATGAAGCTGTGTGATGTTAGGTGCACATAGAGACAAAACATCATGAAGTGTAAATCTACAAAATAAAATAAAGAGTAGATTAGTTCTTACTAGATATGTTATATCTAAAATAAGAATGTATAAAAGTTGGTTAAGAGAGAGGAAGAGAAAGGGATGAATACACCTCACTGAGCATGCATACCACTACAAAACTTGTTGTGATTTTGGGTGATGTTGGATGTGTGTTAGGTATTTTTTATACCAAGAGTAATATAATTAATATAGATGAGTGCTCAATTCCCTAGGAGTGGCTCAAGAATGCAAATATTGGCACTTTGGCTCCATCATCACCCACTAAATGAAGCTATGTGATCATGTGTGTGTTAATTGATGTTTAGACTATGTGTCCATTCTGTCTCAGTAGGTGGCTCAATAATACAAAGGCTATCTAGACCTTTTGATCTATCATTACCCCATGAATTAAAGCTATAAACTGATATCAATATGAATGTGTGTTGTATGAGGTATTTCTTGAAGCCTATGGATGTACTGTAATTTGATAATATGGCATGCATAGATAAATGTGTATTGGAAACTAGTCCAATCTTGGTAAAATCCAAAAAAGGAAGTGATTAGGCTTGTATGAAATCCAATCTAAAATTAGAAACTAGGCCTATGTGGAAGCCACTCATAAATGTGAAGGTTAGGTTCATATGAAAGCCAGTCCAAAATGATGTCACCCACCTGTAGATGGAGTAAGGCCCATAACTGCTAAGAATATCTAGGTAATATGTTGAATTAGGAAATAAAAAAAGACCAATATGCTCCACACATTGCCCCCAATCACTGGTGTCTATATCATGGATCCTAATCTAGAATTCATACCAACAGCCCAATCTAAAACTAGAAGTGAGAGATATCATGTCATAGATGATGCCCTCTATATCTAGATTATCTAAGAAAAAATATATTAAAATTATTGAATTTAAATTAGTTTGTATGTGAAAATTTATAGCTAAGCTTACTTTTCTACTTTTTTCTAAAATATGTGGGTTTTTTGTTTTTTGGATAAGAGCACTAAAAATAGGACATGCTACTATATGATGTTATTGTCCATGTTTGATGGTATTATCTTTTGCTAAAATTGAAGACTGTTCTAGAATAATCACTTTTTTGTCTATTTTTCCTTGTTTGACCTCTGACTAATGTTTTGAGTGCTCTAAAAAAATATTTTTTTATCGGTAAGAGTTCTGATCTTTGTGACAAAAACCCTTGTTTTCTTCCCCCTCTTCTAAGGGTATGAATGAAGACCCTACAATGATTGGCCTCACAATAAATATCCCTACAAGTGTGTTATGATATGAAATACATGATATAGTAATAATAATTGACAAGATATATCAAGATATAACATGTTTTGTATTAGATATTTTTAGATAAATAGGGGTATGCCCAGATAAATATAATAATGTAATAACATGTGCAATGTATTAAATTTAAACTATAAATGTTAGTTGTTAGTTGTTAGTTGTTAGTTGTTAGTTGTTAGTTGTTAGTTGTTAGTTGTTAGTTGTTAGTTGTTAGTTTTTAGTTTTTAGTTGTCATGGAGGGATGGAGCATGTTGTCCATCATGGCATCCAAGAAAGAAAGAGAATGAATGATGTAGATCATGGAATTTCAAATATTTGAGAAAAAAATAAGTAAATGAGAATGCAAGACAAAAATCAAGAAACATACAAGAGTAGCCAAGGGGCCAAACAAACAAAGGACATGCACACGTCACTCAAACTGAAAAGCAAGCATACAAGGCATGTGAAAATGCCACATATGTACACAATTAGAAATAATAAAGGTTGGTACAAGGGCCACAAAAATATAAAAGATTACAATCAAAGAACATTGGAAAATGTCCTAAGGCGCACACAAGAATAGAAACAAGGGACATTGGTAAATGTGCTAAGGCACATATAGGAGACAAAAAAAACTATGAAATTTAATCACATCTAGCTACACTAAGTAATAGAGGAAGGCATATAATATACTAGAAATATAATTGCATCTAAATAATCAAAGAAAGAATTAAAAGTATATAAGACATGTAGTACAAGACTAGGTAGATGCTAAGAAATACATAAGTGTTATATACTAGTGAGTATCGATAGAGTAATCTATGTAAAATAGTAAGTAATGTACATCAACATGATAAATAGAGTGTGTGGTGTAGGAATGACATAACATAAATGGTGTAGTCATGTAGAAGATGCCCATAGTGGATAAATATATCGATGCATGTCTTTAATGTAGAAGTAGGATGTCCCCTCAATGGTTTGAGTGAAGCAATCAAGGATTTGGAAGTCATTGCACACACTCAAAGAAGATTAAGTAGAGCATGGTAATGTAGATAAATTAACAAACAATATCATAGAATAACAAATTTAAGTCTAGTATGGTGGTAGAAATGTAAAGGATGTATAATGCATACAATTGAAATGTTTTTGTGTTTTTGAATATTTGAATGTTTTTGTATTTTTGATATATTTGAATGTTGTTATATTTTGAAATTTTATATTTTTTTTAGTATTTTGAAATATTTAGACATTTATGGATTTTTGTTATTATCTATGTACAATCAATCATAAGGAGACTATGTATATTAAATACTGAGAAACTATGTACAAGTAATTTAAAGGCATCTGTATACAAGAAAGACTATGAAGAAGTGATAGTAACTGATGAGTCTCATGACAGACTCCCTATAATGATGTCTTGTATCTAGGAGGGGGATCATGCATGATCATGAAGCATGGTGGAAACGTTTTTTTATTTTTTTATATATTTGAATGTTTTTATATTTTGAAATGTTATATTATTTTTAGTATTTTAAAACATCTAAATGTTTTTGGATTTTGTATATTAGCTATGTACAGTTGATCAAAATGATATTATGTACAATAAATACTAATAAAATATGTACAAGTAAGCAAAAAGAAACTATGTACAAGTAATTGAAAGGAAGATAAATACAAGAAAGACTAGGAAGAAGTGATACTAACCGATGAGTCTCATGAAAAACTTCCTATCATGATATCTTGTATCTAGGAGAGGGATGATGTATGATCATGAAGCATGATGGAAGGGCTAAGAATGTGGCTCTAAAATTTGTGTATGTTATAAATGCTCTAAAATCTCTAAATTAAAAACTAATTGTGGGGTCTCCATGTAGTTCTGAGAAGTGGATATAATTTTAGGGTTTTTAGGGACCCATCTGGTAGTAGGATAAGCTCTCTAAACATGTACTCTATATATAGAGGAATGATACCTCAATGATACTACCTTGGTTGTGAACACTATAGTTAGAAGCTGTATAGAATTCTATAACTATTGTTGCTCTAAAAGAGACCTTTATATAAGTACATCAAATCTCTATGTTGGTTATGGAGGCCTTAACCATGTCTAAATATAAATGACTGGCTCTATATCCATAGAGGTAATCATGTGAAATATATATGCTAAGTCACCTATCTATGGTCATGAATGTGGAGTATATCTTGAGAGTATAGTGCGAGATGCTAGTAGTCATCTCAGTACTCTCATGGGCCAACTAGTGCAAAGTTCAATCTACACAAATAGTCATCCATGAGTGTGGGTGTCATATCATTAGCTGAAGTAGCCTTAGAATCTATATCAATATCATGTACATATAGTAACTCAGAATTTACCATAAGGGATAACTATGATATGAGAGTCTCATCAATTATAGTAGTAGAATATGATGGTGTTGTGAGAGTATCTTTAAATATTAGAGTAACTGTAAGTGTCAAAAATAGCTGCATCTATAGAATCAACTAGTACTATTAGAATTATTGACAGTGATTATATAATTATAGCATGCGTAAGAACCATGACTGATGGAGTAATTGTAATGATTAAAGCTGTTATGACTAAGTATCTATAAATGAGGACACAATTGTAAGTGGAGGAGTGCGAGATGTACTAGTCTCTCCAACCTCATATGTATGTATTTGATCAATTGAAATGCAATGAGGTGGTAACCAAACTATGATATGAGGTGTCTCATCTAGTGAAATAGTTGAAGATGACTCTGTAATTTGATAATGTCTCAATGGTTGGTTATCTTCTAGGCATGTGTATAGATATCCTTCATGGAAAAACTTAAATTATCAATTAAGAGTAGAAATAATTTCCCCCATAGCATATATCCAAGGTTGTCCAAGTAAAATATTATAATGAAGAGGACCTAGTATGACCTGTAACTATGTAGAGAGGGTTTTGGTCCATATCATAATATCCAAAGTAATGGTTCCCAATGTCTATCATGGTATATCATCAAACCCTCTAATATTATTATATGATTTTTGCATAGATGCCATGTTTACTCCCATGGTCTATAAGAATATAATATTACATATATTATGTTCGGAACCATTATCAACTAGAACTCTCTTAACTATGTTGGTTTTGACTTGAACTTATATGAATAGTGATAAATTTTTATCAATAACTATTTGGGATGACATAGTTAGGCCATGAACATCAATAAACTAATGTGCCTAACTATGTCAATGAATGTAATTAATAATTCATTAAAATTTTGAGTATATAAACTATGAATATGTGGAAACCAAGCCTATATGACATGCCCCCATTGAATCCAAAAATTGTGCCAAATGTGAACAAGTGTGGAGAAAATCTTCTAAAACATGCCCCCATTGGATCTAGGTGTGTCAAATACTGAATAAATGTGGACAACATACTTCCAAAACATTCCCCCATTGAATCTAAAACTATGAATGTGTGGAATCTATCCTATATGGCATGCTCCCACTAAATTTAAAAAAACTATGTCAAATATGGAGAACATACCTTTATGACATGCCCCCCTTTCAGGCGAGGGAAGAATAGGAATTGGTAGTTACCTCACCTAAAAAGGATAAGAAAAGTATATAATCTGTGAATGAAACCATGTAGTATATATAAAAACATGTCTAGGTAAATTTAAAATTGAAACATGTAGAATAATATGATCACATAAGTGTCCTTCAGGAAAAGTTCTTGAAGGAACTAGTCTAAGTGCCATTGTCTAAAAGAATTACTTTGAGAAAATTGCTCAAAATAGTAAACTTGACTCGATGGATCCTCATGCCATGCCACAGGATGTCAAGTTTAATACAACAAACTAACTGTTGGGATTCAAAGACATGACATGCCACATGATGTCAAATTTAGGGTGGCCAACTAGCCATTGAGATTCAAAGATGACATGTCACAGGATGTCAAATTCATGCCTAAAGTCTTCAAGCAGGGAGTAAATCCATTTAAAAAACCTGACAGGGTCTTAATCAAAGCTAGTGCAAATCAGGTTTCCCAAAGAGCTTTGATTATGACTTTTACAAGTAAAAGCAATCAAAAGGCCTAAAAAGGTAGAGACAATGATTTGCAGATTTTTGAAAGAGCTTTGCTTATGACTTTTACAAGTAGAAGCAATCAAAGAACCTGAAGAAGCAAGTAGAAGTAAAGTCACTTGGAAAACCTGAATGGGTTTGCAGTACAAAATGTAGGAGCTCTCAGGAAGAATCTAAGGTTCACAACAATGATCTAAGCTATTTCTTATGTAAGGTCATCTCACCATTGGTTTTGCAGTGATCTTGGTCATTTCAAGAGGGTGAATGAAAGAGAAGGATAAACTCCAATTGAGTCTCTCCAACCTCATATGTATGTATTTGATCAATTGAAATGCAATGAGGTGGTAACTAAACTATGATATGAGGTGTCTCATCTAGTGAAATAGTTGAAGATGACTCTGTAATTTGATAATGTCTCAATGGTTGGTTATCTTCTAGGCATGTGTATAGATATCCTTCATGGAAAAACTTAAATCATCAATTAAGAGTAGAAATAATTTCCCCCATAGCATATATCCAAGGTTGTCCAAGTAAAATATTATAATGAAGAGGACCTAGTATGACCTGGAACTATGTAGAGAGGGTTTTGGTCCATATCATAATATCCAAAGTAATGGTTCCCAATGTCTATCATGGTATATCATCAAACCCTCTAATATTATTATATGATTTTTGCATGGATGCCATGTCTACGCCCATGCTCTATAAGAATATAATATTACATATATTAAGTTTGTAACCATTATCAACTAGAACTCTCTTAACTATGTTGGTTTTGACTTGAACTTATATGAATAGTGATAAATTTTTATCAATAACTATTTGGGATGACATGTCCTCATGATAAAAATAAATAACATCTTTTATATTTTTTTACATGTTGACCACTGATGTAAAATAATAAGGCTCTAAATCAATGGGCACAAAAATCTAAGTGAGAGCCTGATAAAGAATGTCCTTGAACATATTGGCTTTTTGAAGCAGTTCTAACATGGAAATATTAGCTAAAGTATTTCTCAACTGATCAATAATATGATATGCCTTATGTGGATCTATCTATGTGGGTGTCTTAGGCATGGGATGGGAAGGAATAGGAGGGTGGTGGGGCTCCTGACTATGTTGGTGAGGCATGTTAGCATGTCATATAATAACTCTAGCTACATTATCTACTATTTGTATAGGATCAGTAGTAATTACGAGAGGAGAGTGAAGATCACTGATAGGTTGAGGTGGTGGAAGGACAAAGTGTGTCAATTGGGCTCTTTGATGATGGGTAGTGACATGGGGAAGAGTAAAATAGACCATGCAACATAACTTGGGATGGGATAAAGGCTCCAAAGGAGGTGATGCAAAAGGTATGTTAACATTTTTAACAATAACTCTTTTAATATCATCTTATATTATGAAAATTAAGCATTAAATGCATATAATGAAGAGTTTAACTAACATATGGTAAACTTCATAATTCATGTACATGATAGGACTGAGTATGGTCTCCTTAATATTTGTAAGAAATGCAATAAATGTGTGAAAATAAGTGATATCCTTTTTTGTTTTTTTATTTGGAAACTTATTTTTAGATGTGATGTGAGACTTCAAGAAAACAAAGGGACCTAGTATATGCAACTAGGGTTTTGAAAAATGATATTCTTAAAATTAATAAGGAATTTTAAAATTTTATGTGAATTTTTTATTTAAATATATAGGTAAAAAATCAAAAAATTATTAGAAAATTCTTGATTTAAAGGGATCTAGTATATGGAACAAGGGTTTGAAATAAAATCTTTAAAAAAAAATTACTATAGAATTTTTTAAATTAAATTAAATTTTTGATTTAAATAGGCAAGTAAAGAATCAGAAAAATATTGAAAAAATCAGCAAGGAATTTACCCTAAGGTTTCTAGGGTTTTTATTCACAAAGTAAATCAGGTTCATTATAAAAAATAACTATTTTGAGAGTATTGGAGTATTATTCCTAATTTACTTAAGTGTGTAGAATATATAAATCAATAAATAATATTGAAATAATTAAGCTACTAATTTGTATAATTTTATTGTAATTTAAACCTTTCTAAAAATAGTAATAAGTGAGGAGAAATGTAACTTAGCTTAAATAAGACCCAGATGACTGAGATAGAAATTGGTACTGGCTATGTAAGACTGGTACACTATCACAAATCAAGATATGGATTTTATTTGGTGAAAGGAGAAGAGCACAAAAAATAAGACACTTTGGGGTCTAGTGTTATAGTTTAGGTCCTACCACTATTTTCTAAACTAGTTATTGAGATCTAGTGTTTTTGGGTTTTGTCTACCATCCATGTATTAGTTTGGTTATGAAATTTTAAGTCTTGACTGTCGATGAAGCTCTTTGTAGAGCTGATTTAATCTCTAACCTTTGTTATTCCTTGTACTTGTATTTGAATGAAAACTTGGAGAAAAATGGTGGGTTAGTGTGTGTAAGATGTACTAATCATGTATCCACATGCTTTGCATGGGTGTGTTGCCTACATACCAATACTTTGAAGAGGGATCAAGTCATATGTAGTTCTCCCACTTGATTTGCTTTGTGCGATAGTGTAATGAAGTTGAAAATATGTTAAACTAGATGTGTTTGAGGTAGTTAAGGACTAGTGTGAGGGTTTCAATATGTTGGTGGTTGTATTAGATGGATGTATGTAGAGAATAAGGTAGTTTTATTTAGTTGTTTTTATTTTATTCTTGTTTGCTTTTTAAATAATTTCCAACCCCTTATAAATGAACTTTAAATGGGATTTTTTATAGATCTATTGGTCATGGGTTATATGCATTTACACTAAGATGACATAATAAAGAAGAGGAATCAAAATAAAATGGTCATCTAAGCTCAAAAGATGATTGAAAAAGAGTGCTAGAAATAAGACACCCTAAGTTCCAGCACTATAGTCCAACATGGACACTATTGTCTTGAAGGTATGAGACCTCAAGGGATGGATTTATCATGGGAAAAGCATCCTGGCTAAGTTGGAATTAGGCCTCGAAAGTCTATAGATGACTGGGAATCAACAAAAAGGTGGATAGAAGGGTAATGAGAGCATGCAAGAGGGACCTATATGTTGGGTGTCACAAGACACAATCAAGCTACCAATTCTGACATTTTGTATGACTAGACTAGACAAAATGGATAAAGGAGATGAGTTATCTCCTAACTCATTGATTAAAGGTTGTGATTTTATTTTGGAAGAGTCTCATACTCTCAGATCCATTATGCAAAATTTATAATTAAATTATGAAGTGAATATTGGTGGATTTGAAGATGGATTAAATCAACTGGAGCATAATCCTATGATCGAGGCACTTGATAGAGATTCAAAATTAAATGAATAAAATTCCAAGGACAAGTTTAATTCTAAGGAAATTATTTACATTTCTATGTCTCAAAACACATTTTAGAATGCTCACTATGGGAAATCTAAGAAAAAAGGTTTAAAACTACTAAGGATCTTTTTGTGAGGGAAGTTTCAATAGGTAAGCAAGTAATTCTTTCTAAATACTTTGGAAATGATAAGCGGGAGGTGGAAAACCTCCCATAGTCTACAAGGGGAGTCCGTATCAGTTTTATTAAGGTGTGACCACTCTTATTTTTCAGATATTATTCATTTCTTCTTTATATATCAATACATTATCAAAGATGAGCGTTATCAATGAGCAGGTTTAAGGTAGTCATGGTAAGAAATTATATGCACAGTGATAGGGGGAGTTTTTATCATCTATCAAAGGAGGACCCTTGATGTTGGATTTCAAAACATTTATAGGTATTAAATATGGGTTGTATTGAGTGCTTTATGTATTTTTTTAAGTGAAACTAATTCATCTAAGTAATCTCATGAAGGTCTAGGTTATCCTAGTCATCTTGGAATAATTTCCTAGGTTAATAGATTGATGATGTCATCATTCACATGTGTGAATGTGTGAAAAGAAAGTAGTCACATGGGTTTGTAAATATTTATGCCTAGAGTATGTGTTTAAAATTTTAAATCTTTACATGATGTCTATCAAAATTTATTATGGTTCAAAGTTTCTCTCCTAGGTAGATTTCATTATTTTCCATAGCAAAATTTGCATTAAAATGTGACCGTTGGAATTCAAATATTTGAATTTACAAAGGAAAATTAGTCTATAATATTTTTCCTATAACTTTTAATTATGGATGAATTTTATGATGGATTAAAAATAAAATTGGTAGATAGCTTCAATATCAATCCATTAAAATTTATTTCAAGGTTTGAATAGTCGTACATTTCTATTTAATGAGGTTCAATGTTGACTGAGGGTTTGACTTTCTTCTGTAAATGACCCGAGAAGGATGTTTAATTTTTTATTGATAATGTTTGGATGTTTCATGGTGATTTATCTATTGGAGAGTGTTGTATTCTCCTTTATAATCATCATTATGAATTTTATAGGTTTGACCAATCCATATTTAATATGAACCATTTCTTGGAAGTTGACTATTTGCTCGTTCATGGTGTTTTCATGCACAAGGAAATTGATTGAAAGATTTTGCATATGTAGAGGAGTCTATTGATGAATAGAATCACTTTAAGGTGTCTTAGGGGTCATGTGGTGTAGACCTATGTGATTTTAAATTGTCTTTTATTTCCTTTTTGGCTTGGTGAAGTGTTAACGGGGTGCAAAAGTCTCCATGGACCTCAAAGGGATATTTAGGACTAATTGAAAGATGTTGTTGATTAAGGGTGATGTATTAGATCTATGGTAAACCTATGTAGGTGGTGTTTATGTTTTTATAAGTTGTATAAAAATTTTAATGGTTAAGGAATGTCTTGTGGCTGACGAAGAAGGTGGTGATCATGAAGGCTCTATAAAGATTATAAAAAAAGATGAAGCCTCCTAGAGTTGATGTCCGAAGAATAGTCAAGTGTGAGTAAGCTTTGTGGATAGATTGAATACAATATAAATATGAGGAATATGTGTGTGACCTAGAGGTAATATTATTGATGTTATAATAATGATTTTAAGGGTTGATGATTGAGAATGAGTGAAGAAGTGTAGAGTGATCCAAAAGGTTATTTTGGATGTATTGCTTATATATGAAGGCCTGATAAAATATAAAGGGTTGAAGAGAGATGGTATTCATTATTTATCCATTAAATTAGAAGGAAATATGATTTATGGATATGTTGATATCAAAAGGTGTTGTGTGGGTACTCAACATCTAGGGAAAGTGGGTGCTTGCCCGTACTTAGGGGTTGGTGCTCCTTATAAAGTGGGTGCTTCACTAAATACTCTTGTTTGTGATCTCTTATATGACTGTAGTACATGATTTTATGAGATTGAGAGTGGGTTTTATCCCCCATGAGGGTTTACCACATAATTCTTGTGTTATGTGCTTTGATATTGCATGGTTTTCTTTGTTCATTTTAATAAATTGTTTATATGCTTCATGAATTCTTACATTTAATGGTTAAGATTTTGAAGGATTAGAATTGAAGTTGATTTGATTACATCATTGATTCCCCCTAGTGATTGTACCTTTAAGAAATTTAAGAAAAATATTATTCAATAAGAAAATATTGTATTCAAGTGGACCCTTAAAACTTTAATCAGATGATTTATAAAGTTGGAATGGATCAATATTCTTACTAGTTAGAAAAATATTTGATATCTAAATATGAGGAATGATAGAATAAATAATATATTTTATTGAAACAAAAATCAAGAATATAATAGTTAAAATAAAGTGAGAAACTCTATTTTTTCCATAGTTATGTTAGAATCAGGTATAATGTCTTTTGCATTTAAAACATTCTTTATTTTGATGGAAAATTTTTGGACACTCACTCAGACGTTCAGAATGAGGTTGTTAACTACTTAAATAATTTACATATTAATGACAAAACATCAGATCTTATAGCTCAGAATGACAACCTCAAATTTATTCCTAGGTTGGTCTCTCTTACTCATATTGAGAAACTCTTGGCCCCTTTTTCTTTGGAGAAAGTTTTATCAATGGTTTTTTCACAGGAAAAAGATAAATCTCTAGGCCTTGATTGTTTTCTTACAATATTTTTTTAGTCTTTTTGGTATTTAGTTGGGTAATAGGTACTACAAATAGTTAAATAATATATAAGGAGGAGAAAGGTAATACCTGATCCTAATGCTACTTTTATTTCTCTTCTCTCAAATTGAGATATTCAAGAAAAAATTAGTGATTTATGGCCTATTTATCATTGAAATATGGTTTACAAAATCATTTTCAAAGTAATGGTAGATAGACTCAGACCTATTTTAGACTCTTTGGTCTCATAATAACAAGTTGATTTTGTTCTGGGAATGAATATTCAAAAGGGCATCATTATTTCCCATGAAATAGTTCATTCTTGAATAGTTACTCATAGGAACCGTATGTTACTCAAGCTTGATATCAAACAAACTTATGATAGGGTTGACTAGTTCTATTTTATCAAAGTTTTAGATAAGTTTTGGATTGATAAATGGAAGTTAGGCTATTTTTTTTAATCTTCAAGGGGCATTAGACAAGGATATCCTATTTATCCTTTTATTTTTATCTTTCTAGATGAGGCTTTTAAATAGACATTGAATAAATCTAGGGAAGAGTGTTTCTTATAAGGTATTCAGGTTACATAAGTCTTAGAAAATCTTACTCTTCAGCAATTTGTTGATGACACCTTTTTTTTTGTCAAGCTTTCATGGGTAAAGCTCGAGTTCTAAATTATATTATTCTAGCTATGAGTCTACCTCTGGTCAAAAAATTAATGTTAGAAAATCTAAAATTTTATTTATCAATTATTTAGATAAATAAAAATAGGTTATATCCTCTCAAAACCCAATTCTATTTGGTGCAAGCTTTTGAGATTTAAATATCTTGATTTAAATAACCCCTGGAATGTGGTATTTATCATGAGCCACTCCAAAGGTTCATGATTTTGGAATTTTTTATTGAATTTCAAGTCTTTGATTTTAGAGCATGTTTGTTGGACCATCAATAATGGTTGGATAAGAAAATTTTGGGATGATTCTTAGAATGGTCATAAGCCTTTGGCTGATTTTTCATATCTAGAGGAGGATAGATGTATTGTTAATTCTACATGGGATGGTTCAATTGAGAACTATGTGGAACTTCATCAGAATAATGGTATGTCCTCTTGGGTTTGGAATAATTTTGAGGCTTTAGACATTTCAATGAATCAATTCTTGTATTTAGATAATTGACTGATGAATCAAATTTTTTTCCTAAACTCCAAGGAGGACTCATTATATTAGATGAGAGCCAAACTAGGATTGTATTCTATCAATCTCAGTTAGCAAATGGAAAAGTTTTCTAATGAAATGATGATCTAGGAAAGATACTTGTGTTGGGATAATATTAGGATTCAAAAATTAGGGGCATTTTCCTGGCTCACTATTCATAATTGCATTCTCATGCATGACATACTAGACAAAATTGGTTTTTATGTTTTGGTTCATTGCATTCTTTAAAAATCTAAATAAAAAATATAAAATCATATATTATACGCATTCCCCTTTTCTTCCTAGTGTTGGTCATGACTGTGCTATAAATTTGAATATTGTTAGGCCTGGCCACCCTCTCTATTCACTACTTTCTCTTCTTAGCCTATAGGAGATTGCAATAATTCTCTATATGGTCTTTGGTGAATTTGTCTTGCTATTATGGTGTGGATGATATAGAAATAAATAAATAATTTTTGAAGGAAAATATAACCCCTTGTTGTCATTTTAAAATATTTAGAGGTTGCAATCTCAGAAGTGATCTCTTCTTAGATCAAGCATAGGAATAGTTATCTTCCTAATTGGGATATGAAGATGAGTGATAAATGGAGGATTATTTTCCATCCACCCATTAATAGGACATTAGTAAGCTCATGTAATATATTTAGAAATGATGAGTCTATATGGATTCCTTCTCCATTAAGGTGGCTTAAATTAAATTTTGATGGAGCCTCACGTGCAAATCTGGGTGCATCCAGTGTAGGATGTATCCTAAGGGACTGGTTTGAAATGATGATAATTAGTTTTTACCATCTCATTTTTGTTTTTGATGACATTATTTTCTCATTATGGCATCATTCATGTCATCAAAGGTGGTGGTAGCTCTCACTTTGGGCTCAAGTGGTGATATGATGTGATTTCATCATGTTGATAGTATTACATTTGTACTTGGGCATATTTTTTATTGCTGTGGGTATCTAATTTTTTCCATGAAATGAGAGGTGGATTTGGTGCTAAGGACTTTGATGATCTATGTTTGTAACTCAACTCATGAAAATGTGTTTTAAGGTAGAATTTCTAATGCTCAATTTAAGTAAAATTTTTGGGTCCCTATTGAAGAAAATTTTTAGACCATCTTACCTATTTTAGGTGAAGACTATGTAGGTCATTACATTCATAGAAGAGTTAACTTTGTAATATATTCCATGTTCTCTACCAAAATCATGGCTCTCATGGTGGATAATGAGGTGGTTTTTAAATTATGGAGGTTTTTTTAGGACTGAATACCATTTTAGTCTTATAGAGGAGTTTGAAAGTGCAGTCTTGGGCTTATTTCCTAAGTTTCCTTGTTTTAGCTTGGACGGTGTTAGTTTAATTTCATTATCAGCTTTCAAATCCTTCGATATGCACTTAAAAGTTTTAATTAGTTTCATGGAGAAGATTCAAAAAAGGTTGTGATAATGACTCTATAGAGGGCCAATTCTTGACAGTGCCTCTAATGGTGAAGCTCAAGATCCCAATTCTAAAATTGACTTGATGGAATTTGGTTCATCACAATCAAATCCAAGTGGATGTGGTTAATTTTTTGGCAAAATTTGTGCTCCATAAATTAGTTACTATTCATCCCTAGTTGTCAAATCCACCTAGAAGGGTGGTGATAGTGGTACTGAAGTGAGATTTGGCAACCAATCATTTTTTTGCATTAGTGGGAGGCATCAAATTCAAGATATGGGGTTTAAATAAAAAAATATCAGGGTACTCTTCTTTTGTTACTATTCTTATTGAAGAGGTCATTATTCTAGATGATAAGAATGTTTTAGTTTTATCACTATGGAGTTGTTAGTTTTTTGGTAAATGTTTTATTTTTTTCTGTCATTTTGATGGTCAAATTTTTATAAATTCTTGGGTACTTCCTATTTGTTTCAACTATTATTGGTATACAGCTACTTTACAACATGCCAACTTATCTAACCATGCCTTAGTTTAATATAAAAACTTTGATTAGATTTTATTTTAATATAAGTACCAAATTTTGTGAGAGTTGTTTATATCATTAGGAATCATGTTAAACCCCAGTATCAATAAAAAAAATTCCTTTTTCTATGAATGAATCAAAAATTAAAGATACTAATTTCTGGTAGCGATTTCACAACTTATACTAAATAGATCAGAAATAACAAAATCTATAATACTGAAGACTCTATAGAATCTTAAAATAAATTGAAAGAATAAGAGAATTCATAAAAATTCATAAAAAAAATTCATGTACATTCAGTCAAGATTTACAACTAAAGGACAAAACTCTAGCAACATGCCTTATGGGGCATTAGCTCTAAAAGGAAAACATCCTAATATTATTTTGACTACTGAAAATAGGGTATTTGACTTAAGAATAAATAAAAAATTACATAAAAAGTTTAAAACACATAAAATTTTATTGATCAAAGGTGTTTCATACATGGCCAAAATTCCCATCTTTAAACCCACTTCCTAATCCTTTATTTCTTTTCAGATCTTAGTTCTCAATTTTTTTGTCAAAATTTATACTTGGATACATAGACATAAAATTTATAGGCTAAATTCCCTTTTATTTTTTCACATACCAAGCATAAATACTGTAATTAAAGGAATATCCATTTGTAACTCATGGAAAATATTCATCAAATTATCATTGGGGAAGAGTTACAAAATATAATAGATCCCACTTTGACTCAAGTATTGTAGAGAATTAAGAGCACCCAATCGGCATTTAAATTAGATAAATACTACCAACATAAAGAGGGTATTAGGTCACCTTTTTTGTACCAAAATTATATAAAAATTATTAATTTGATACAAATTTATTTGGTGGTATATCAACGATGCCAACATACATCTACAAAATACATTATAACTAAGAAAGCATCAATATGGTTAAGGATAAGAAAACTTAAAGGTCTTATACAAAGGAAGAAAAATTTCAAACCAAATCTAAATATAATCCATTCATTTTCACAAAGGTAATTCTAATATAATACTCCAACCAACTCATCTTCATGACTAGTCATCTACCAACAATGCAATAATAATAATAATAATAATAATAATAATAATAATAATAATAATAATAATAATAATAATAATAATAATAATAATAATAATAATAATAATAATAATAATAATAATAATAATAGGTCATTGTTGGCATCATCCAACAGAATAAAAGTATAAATAACATTTTTAAAGGTTTCAAAAGTGTGATGATAGGATAATAAATGTATAGGGTCATAGTTGGATTTATTATAAAATAAAATTTAAAATGAGAAAAATTTGAGAGAAAAAATATTTTTAAAAACTTGTCTAAAAGAAAACATAAATAGTAAAACTCTTGAGTACAGTAACTTAATTATCTATCTCATTATTTTGGTGATATTTTAGGTCCATAATAAACTCTATAAGTTTTAATTAGTTAGATCCTCAATTTACCATTCATTAACTATGTCTTAATTATAAAACACTACATTGGGTGATTCTAAAACTTAAATAATTCCAAAATTACACAATCCAAGGTCCCTATTTTTATGTTGGCATTTCATAAAGCATTGGGATGGAATGTTAAAGACAAAATGGAATGTACAGTTGAATGATAGATTTTGAAAAGTTATATAAACCACTTTGATGTAATGGATGTTAAAATTGATGAACAACATCATAACCAATTTGTTTCCCCATACTATTGATTGGCTTACCATTTGAAATGTAATGTTGAACAATTAACATTATTAGATATTTAAATGATGGGTAAAGTCAAATGTCAATGCTAACTATTTATTCACTCTATGACTTCATCACCACAATAAACAAACTCTTTTTTATTATAATAGTATGATTCACATGGTTACATATCCTTAAAAAAAAGTCAAAAATAGGTTGTGCACACCAATATAATATGATGTTGTAAAACATTTTGTCTATGAAATTCACAATTATGGTGTTCCTTATTATACATAGATCGTTGGCCCTAAAATCATTCCATTGAAAGTAATAATGGTGATAGTGTTTCAGAGCTTGATAACATTATTAAACTGTACATATAGAACCATAGTCTAATAAGTCTTCAACTTTTATTTTTTATTAACCCCCACATTTTTGGGTTTAGCCATATTATCCTTTCCTAACCACCCAAAAAAAAACTTTGTCAATAACATCAATAATTTGTTTACTAGCTCAACTAAATTTATCAATAACATCACCATAAAAAACTTTGACATAATGATATATTTAAAAAAGCATAGATTCTAAGATTTATTTTATAGGTAATGACCACACATGAATATCTGGTAAAACCTACTCATGAAGTGTGATGTTGATTTAGGATTACATAAATAACCATATGAATATCTATTAAGCATATATGTATTTGATATTAAATAATTATTATATACTTATTTTTCATATTTGAAATGGATTAAATAAATTAGTACATGTAAATAAAATATCTAAAAGACATAAAAATTTAGTCGAAATAGGTGTCATTATTTTGCTTTATTTTGGTGTGTACAAATACAAAGCACATAGGTATAAATTAAGTAGTTTAAATTCTAATATTTTATATTTGTGTAGTACTTTTTCAATATTTATAGTATGTGTAATCAAAATATGCAAATGTTGATTAGTGCCTAATGGAGAAAAATGGCTATTTATATCAACATGTTATTGAGTCTTGAAATTATAATCATAAGGTAGTATGGTAGGTTACTAGGTGATGAGATTTCTTTACATTTTACCCATTGCCTTATTTTGATAGGCATGTTTTGGTTATTTTTTTACTTGCATGAGGAGAGAGGTTTTTCTATTGAGGTCGATTCTCAATCTTTTGTTGTGGATATGAAATGGGATATTCATGGGAAGAATAGAAGAAAATAAGGAAAATGAGTTTGGTTGACTTAGACTTGCCCGAATTAGAAGATGTGCCTTCAAACCAATATTTTAATACCATGTCTAATTATGTAGTTCATGACATTGTCACTAATGGGAAATATTATTTTCCTAGTATAATGTATATGGTAATTTTTATAGTTGTATTCTCCCTTATTTATTTTGAGGTTATATACAAAAGATTCATTGTGGGAAACATTATTTTTAGATATGTGTTATATTGTAGTTGAAATAAAATAATTTTTATTTTGATTATGTAAAGACGTGATCTTATGACTAACATGTAATTATGTAATGATGATAATTTTTTTTAACATTCTACCTATAACTATCATGAGATACATTCCAATTATGTAACAATGACTATATGATATAATTATATTTTTACCATATTATGATTATGAAATTTTATCATATTACTAATTATCAATTACTCAATGCCTAAACATTATTTTAAGATATTTAAAGAAATTATGTGTTTAAATTTTTTTTACATGTCAATAATGCATTATTGTTCATAGATTTCAACATTTAATCATTCGAAATGTCTATTGTGTATTGCTAAAATGAATCAATTTTTATACGACAGAATAGTTGGAGACTAGGTGGGATGAAATTGTTCCTCTTCCACTATAAAATCCATTTGAGGGTTTGTTTGACTTCAATAACGTTATGTGAGAAATAATTTTGGACATTAGTGAGGAATACATGTGAGTCACTTGGATGGATGCTTATAGAGTTAAAGACTTAATAAAAGGACATTCAATAAATAAGTCCTTCATTACAAATTATCACGTGTCACATCGAATGAAATAACCATCTATTTTTGGCAAGTAGAATAGGGTCAATGCTACCTTAGAATATGTCATGTACATGATATCCCATTCTAGAATACAAGTGGGTGTGTATTCATATGTTGTTATGTTTTTTATTATGTTATTTTCATAGATGATTCTCAATTTAAATGTGCTTGAAACATATCCATACAACTAATAGTGTTCGTATGTGTTGGAGGAATTTTGTGAAATTGATGCCACTCAAAAGGATGTGACCACAATGTTGAATATGGGAAAATGTAGTAAGCTCAACCCAAAACATTTAACGTGTGATCATATATGTCATTTCAACATACATGAAATAGTCATTAGACTTGATGATGTGTTGGTCATATGAAATTAGGTAGAACACATAGACAATCAAGAGAATAATTGTCATGGCCAACAATATGAAGAATTCTTTTTTCTCCTTAGATCAGATCCTAAATAAATGAATGGGTTTAGAATATACTTTTATTGGGAATTTCTACTAATGTTATCCATACTAAACGTGACGATATGGCACATTGGAAACTTGTAATGCTTAATGGTCAAATATATGGGGATGATTTCCCAAGCAAGGATGATATATACTAAAACTAATGATAGATAAAGGATGAAAAATATATAAAACTCCTATCAATAACATTCCACCTGGACATGTGTTACACTAAAAATCCAATTCCGCTCCTTATTGATTCCATTCACACCTTGAGTCGTGCTCTATTTTGTCATTTTTATTTTTTGTATGCCTTATCCACTCCCATTCCACACATTATTTTGAATATTAAATTTAATGCTGAAGCTTGCTTTAAATTTTTGACATGTTCTGATCGTACTACTAATTATTTTTTTAAAAAAACTTGCTATAATAGGTTGTCCCAAGTCCACCATAAGATGTCTAAATTCTCAATTAATAAAATACTACATGCAACATGGAAAAGACATGGTTAAACTAGTACATAACATTCCATAATGTGAAATTGAATATACACACAAAACTCCTCCTCCATATACTATTTTATATTGGTCCATTTTCATCTTGTTCCTAAAAATCCTTAAGAGTCTAGCCATGGTATTTTTTGTGGATTGAGAGATACAATTTCATTAAATGGTTTTACTACTAGTTTCCCTAAAGCTACAAGATATGTAGGAAACAATGTAATTTACTATTTTTGTAAAAATGGGGTTTTGTACAGTAAGTGTGTCAATCAACAATTCCTTTTCACGTGAAATCTATGATTTTTAACACTATTTCACTTTTGTTCATGAAGTTTAAGTATCAATAATATTAGTTTTTGTGGATGTGATGGTAAAAACATATGTTATGTGGTTCTCCATATGACGTGGTAATGTGTTGTGCATGGAGGAGTCATTTAAGGACATCATGAACATTGATTTGATTTTTTCCAGGCTCTACATCTAATGTGTATCTCTTATCAATATTATAATTTCATTGACCTTAGCTCAAAACATTGAGGCTCTAAAGTCTATGTATATATATTATTGACATATAAAAATTATTGACACATATAAATTACTAATATATGTATGCAAGTAATTATTATTAATATAATATTTTAAACAATACTATAATATAAAATAATACTATATTATTATCATATTATAATATTATATATTACTATATTATATAATAATTGTGCATGTGTGTATTATATTAACATGGGTTAGAGGGGAACCTTTCCTAATAAAAAGGGTTAGAATGATTAAAACATGTTTTACCATAGATCAAAGAACAAATCTTAAACTAAGAGGCTACCCAAAGAGAAACACTTCCTAAAACCTAGCAATCAACAAGAAAAAGAAGGTCTATGATAGAAAATTAAGGCTATTGAAAATTAAATAAAAATATTAAAAATTCAATAAGCCCTTAACCAAAAACTAACTCATCATCAAGGCCCTCCCCAATGATAAGGACCATGAAACAATACCCCCCTTCTTGAGAAAATATAATTGAGTCCCTTATGAATAACCATCAATGGCCTTTTATAGATACTAAAAACTAACTTATGTATTACCTTCATCTTTTACACTTGGAAATATGCATCATAGTTATACATTTCAATTATAGAATACCCATTGTTGAAAGGCTCAAGTTCACTATTTCTTTATGCCTAAATTGCTTATCTATTTGCTCTACCATTTTTATTCTAGTGACCAGGCCTTTTATATTATGAAAAGACATCTAAACTTGAATATTATGTTTCAATACTAGTTTTGTAAATATACTTATTTTCCATCTTCTTGTACAATTTCATCCCATATTAACACCTATGTTGACATGAGTTTCCACCTTCTGGACAAACTACCCAATGCAAAAAATTCATCTAATTAACAAATTGAAAGTATCTTTTAGGTCATTCTAAGTGATTTAGTGTGATATATTTCAAAAAGGGATTGATATATTTAAAAAATCAGCCCTCATTCATGCCTCAGCCAACAAACAACAAGAATTCATAAGACAATAGATCAAGAAGCATTCAATCAGACACTCAAGTAAGTAAACATGTCCCATTCATCTATATTTATAAATCAATCACAAGATCAATATTCTCACATGTCTTAAGCATTTCAAGAGTAGTTCATGAGACATACTTTTAAACTTATAAGCTATGTCATTGCATGTCTTTGCTTATCATAAATTGTATTCTTGTGTGTGCACAAATCAATATGTAGTTGATAACTAAATAGTTCAGAGGCCTTCTTTGGATTATTGTCTATGTAAGAAAAACCCATTGATAAAGGGGTGTTTATAGAATCTCTATACCCTAATCCAATAAACTCATTGTTACCATAGTCACTCCAAGGGTGAGGAAACTAGTGTTTTATCATTTGATAAAGAACAATATCCTATGCACATTATCTATAAACATCATACCAAAGGCCAAAAAAAACCCAAAATTCTCTAAATGGTCTTTTCCTGATACCTTAAATATTATGTACAAGACTCTTGCTATAGTATTACATACTTACATTGATGCCACTGTTTAGGTTCAATGCAAGTGTCTGATGCCATAAAAGGAATATTTTATTATCTTATAAATGTTCTACAATTAGATTGTAATTCACTTCTAGCCTATTCTAGATCAAAAATTCATGAGCATAGTAAACTATCTAAGTACCATTTGTTTAAAATTCATTAAAATATCTATTAATAGTTGTAATTTATTATTTTTATTAATCTCAGTTTTATAAATTTAAAGGATATTTTTTAGTTTTCTATGAATTGTTTTGCTCATTAGGTTAGTTCACCATTCTTGTGTAAAATCTAATGTAATACCCCTTATACCTAGATAATGGCACACATTTGAATTTAGGGTTAGACATTTGGTGTACGGTCCAACCTTCTATCTCAAAACCTTTATTGACCTAGGGTTTCCAAAATTTTATCTAATTTTAAATTTATAAATTGAAGATATTCTAAAATTATATTTCCATTGTAGTGATCATGGATGCATGTATCATTTATTTCCCTTTGTAATATGTCATAGTAACCATTATTTTCTATACTTTATAAATGGATTTAAAAAAAAACTTAATAAAGGATAAAAATCAAGTTTAGTTCTCCAACTCCTTTTAGAATGTTATAGAGCTGGTATCCATATTCTAATAATCATGTTCCCAACCCTTTGTTTTACCTAGATCATATTCAACTAACACATATCATACCATACCAATTATTTACCCACATATCTTATATTGTATTTCACATTCCATGATGTCATTACTAAAAAACGTACGGATGCCCAACCTATCCCACCTCTTTTTATTA
>JARHVA010001613.1:2582500-2585000 GCA_037957365.1 Torreya grandis
TTTACTATCTTTTGAAATGATTCTCTACCCTTCGCCAGAAATGCACATTGTGATTATTACAACCCAGGAACTAGTTCCATTTTATTTGTTTCCCTCATTGGCAGGTAGAATTAATTTAAAAATTGATCATAATATTCTCAATCAACATAAAATCATACATTAGTATCCTATCATCCAACCAAAATACACTAGAGGATTAGAGCAAGCCATTCAACCAATCACTAACATCTGAACTCAAAGCTAGAGTAAAATAACTTGCAAGATTTGGTTGAAATATTGAGTCACCATCCAATAAATTTGTGGCATTACACTCCCAAAGATGACAAAAAGTTATACTAGCAATGGGATCATCAATTATGACTTTTATCATTTTCCAATCCACTAACCAAAGTAGAGAGATGAATGTAGGAAGAAATTGAAGGTAGATTATTACTTATGTCTAGGACATAGTTGATGTTATTCTTCTTCTAGAAGATAAAATAGGATAGCCTGGAGCATGGGGGTTGACATGAAGAATATTCTAGCACAATACTCCTTGATTGATTCCTCCTAAATTAATAGAAAGGTAATCCTTCCAACTTATCAAACTCAATTTGATAGATTACAAAATGGGATTTGATAAGTTGAGTATTGCATGAACCCATATATAATTATTATACTATAAGCATGAATTGTAATCTACTTTGATTAATTTTCCCACCTTTAATAACATATTCCAAACTAAAAAATGATCTCTCATCACTAGAATAAGATTATGTAGGCAATTCCAAATTGGGAAAAGATAAATAAACATATAAATCAGATAAAAAGCATGACATCCAAAATTCCATGGGCCACTAATCTAAATCAAATCTGAGTCACCCCCAGAAGTAAATTTCACTAACAAGTCATAGTTTCCTATAAATAACACCTCCAAAATAAATACCTTAGGCCATGAATATATAAACTGGTCAATGATGATTTTCATTAAAGGCCTCTTCCCTAAAATTTTAAAAAACTAGTGATCTAACTCCCTAATCTTGTTCCACAAAATTAATTTTTTCATTTGAAATCTCCATCTAAAGAACTAATTTATAAATCTCCATCTCTAAACCACACAAATAAATTGATAAGACTTCCACCTTAAATATGTTAGCTAGATCTATAGCTAACACAAAATCATCTAGATTCACCCTATAAGGATATTTAAGAGCTTGCTCACTTTTCAACTCTTACCTATCTAAAATTATGGAAAGAGAGCACTTGGATAAATTTAATAAATCACTTCATATAAAAATAATTGCAATAATGGAAGGAATCCATGACATGAGATTTTATATAGGAATAGAAATACATAAGGACTCCTATGCCTCCCTTCGATGATCTCCCCATTAATTTTATTAATCACAAATGTATGTCCCTCATATGATACCAAACACACATTGTTATCACTATTCCCACCACTGTGTACCACCAATATCCAACCTCTCATGTAGTTACTTGATATTTCCACCTAGGTCATTTAGTTAACCTTATCTTTTGAGTTTTTGATTAATTTAATAGTAGTCTACATGGTCTAATTCATGTCACCTTATTTTAGGTGATAAATTTAATCTTCAATTTTGTGTGCCATTATATATTCACTCTAAATATAGATTTATGTCCTACTCCTAAATTTTTGATCTTAACATGCATGCACAAACTATGTGTTCATTGGAATCATTCTCCCTAGATAGACCATGCCATATATTTCAATGTTTCTTGATGACTACATTGTGATCACCAAGAAAGACTAAATATCATCATCAACTAGTACCACAAATATAATCTATGATTAAAAAAATAATAATAATGTGCAACATAAAATGTGACCACTAGTAGTTGTTGTTTCCATGATCCCACTAAAATAAAATTCATAGTCACCCCATAGATGAGGAAGTTAGGGTTTAATCTTTTGACAAATAATGATAACCAATGCATGTGATTTATATACATCAAAATAAAGGCTATAAATACCATAGAAGGCTAATGTTGGTTACATCTTCATCAAATTAGTATCTCTTACAATCATCTAATCAGTGTTATATATAAGATACATGTGACAATGTTAAACACCTCTATTGACATAGCTTTTTAGATCTGATGCAAGTGTATAAGGCCACGTAAATAATATTCTAAGAATATTATGATTGTATCAAGATTATCTTCTAGTAAACCTCTAACTAATTCTAGATTATACCTACATGATCATAATAAAAAAGTTAAGTGTCATTTATTTCTAATTTATTACCATATTTATAGATAGGTGTACTTTATTATTTTTAACATTTTTAATTTTATGAATTCAAAATATTATTTGTTTAAATTTTCTATAAATTAGCCTACTCATTAGGTTAGTTTAATATTCTTATGTAAAATATAGTATAGTACTCATTAATCCTAGATAACCCCACACATATCTAAATTATGGGTTAAAAAACTTCTAAACTCTCATTTGTAGTTTTGTAGCATCTAATTTATT
>JARHVA010001613.1:2590000-2622500 GCA_037957365.1 Torreya grandis
ACATGCAAACTTAGTTTGTGGTAAATCCAAGTCCCATTGCTTAGACTTCTCTCCCACTATGCATCCCATTAAATTTTCCAAGATCCTATTCACAACTTATATCTACCCATATATTTATGGGTGATATGCATTACTTAATTGTATCTTAGTACACATCTTCTTTCACAACGTCCTCCAAAAATGACTTAGAAATTTTATGTCCCTATCTAAAGTAACAATTTTTAGAATACCATGCAATATCACAATATCCTTAAAAAATAATTTTGTATCTCTAGCGGAATCATTGGTTTTCTTACATGCAATGAAATGAACCATTTTATAAAATCTATCCACAATAAGAAAAATTGAATCATTACCTCTTTGTTTGTTTGGTAATCCCAACACAAAATCTATACTCAAATTTGTCAATGCTCCTCTTGGAACTGATAATGACATGTATAGTCTATCATTATGTGCATGTCCTTTAGCCACCTGACATATTTTTCACCTTAAAATATACCTTGTCACATCCCTCTTCATCTTTAGCCAAAAATACTTTTCTTCCACCAAATCTATTATCTTCTTTTTACTAAAATGTCCAACCAAACAACCACTATGTAATTTTTTATTATATTATTTTGTAGAGTCTCAACTAGGATGCACAATTATTTTCCTTTGAAGAGATAACCTTATTAGATAAGATACTCATCATGAATATTATCTTTCTCACATGTTAACGGATTCCTTCATTATTCAACTATCTTACCAAACATAGATCAGTATCATGTAATTATTTGATATCTTCAAATCCAACTACTTCACTCACCATAGTAGCTAATAATAATACTATCCTACTCAATGCATAAGTTACATGATTATGTTTTCTTGATTTATGGTTCAACACAAAATTATACCCATGAAACAAAGAAACCCACTTTGCATGCCTACTATTCAACTTCTTTTGTATATTTACATACTTCAAAGCCTCATTATCTATAAATAGTATAAACTCCTTTGGCACCATATAATGCCTCTAATGTCTTAATGCTTGTACAATTGTATAAATTTCAACATGATAAGTAGAATACTTTGTTCTTACCTCATTCAATTTGTCACTAAAATATGATATTGGATTTCCTTCTTGACTTAGCATAGTACTAATTCCTATAAATGAAGCCTCACAATCCATGTCAAACACTTTGCTAAAATTTGGTAATGCTAAAATTATTCTTTCTATAATATTATTCTTCACAAATTCAAATCTTTTTGTGGCTAAACTAGTCCATGCAAAATCCTTCCCTCTCATACAATCTATTATTGGTCCCAAAATACTACTAAATTTTTTAATAAATTTTATGTATAAAATTACTAAACCATTGAAATTTCTTACCTTTTTAATGATTTTTGGTATAGGCTGCTCAACAATTTCCTTTATCTTTTTTTCATCCATTTTCACACCATCTACTAAAACTACAAATCCCAAAAATACCAAATTGTTCTGTATAAACTTGCAATTCTTCAAATTTACATACAACTTATCCTTTCTTAACAAATCCATTACCATTCTCAAATGATGTAAGTGTTCTTATTTAGTCTTACTGAATAATAAATATCATCAAAATAAATAACCACAAACTTAAAAATATATACTCGTAGCATTATATTCGTCACCTTAATAAATGTGCTACATACATTAGATTTTCTGAAGGGAATCACCATCCACTCATATAAGACATCCCTAGTCTTAAATGTAGTTTTCCACTCATCTCCTTAAGATAACATCAAAAATTTTGAGATGGTTGTTTTGAAATGTGGAAAATCCTAAATAGAGCTACAGGTCAAAATTTATGGCCTTTGGAAGATTGGCATGCATTTCTACATCATTCTCCTCTGGTTTAAAATAACTCAGCTCCTACAAGTTGGCCAAATTATACTACTTCCATTTATCTTTATCAATTTTATTCAACTCCCATTCTATAATCCAAGTGTTGTATTCTTGTTGCAATCCTTCCCATTACACCAAACACCTTTTGTAATTAGATAATGAACCCAAAAACTATCAAGATAAATAAAATTACCAATAGGCTAAGATCTGAAACAATACTCTGAATTGATTCATATTGAATTGACTTAAAATAATTATAAACCCAAACCATGCTTAAATAAGCCTCAACTCAGAATTTAGATTTGTTATGCAAAAATTTTAAAAAATTATATTCTAAAAAAATGTTTATTTTTAGCAACTGCTATTTATAGTAAGTTTTGCACGCTAGTGCATGCAACTCTTAGAAAACTCCCAAAATATCCTAAACTCTAAAATTAGCTTCTAGAATAAAATTCAACTGAAGTTAATGTCTTTTCTTAAAAATTTACAATTTTTAAAAATAGAAAATTATTAAAAAAATCATTAAACATTTTTTTTAGACCCTCAGATGATCACATATGGCCTCCAAAAAAAATCAAAATCAACTCTAAAGGGATAGAGTGCCTTAAGAAAACATCTAATTTTTAATATGGTCATTTTGGCACGTGGAAGAGCTCAAGTGAAGATACTGATCAAAAGTTATGTCCTTTAGAGGATCAGCTTATTTTTTGGGATCATAATCAAGACCCCAAACTATCAAAACATCAATAGAAGAATTCTTCCACCATGTTGGGGACTATATTTTGTTGAGTTTGTTGGACTCAAAATTCAAATGTCCTATATTAAAACACCTACCACACCTAAAAGCTAGGCATTCATAATCTAGAGGTTCATTTTAAGTACAATTATCCACTATTAGTTCAATAGAGCCTAGAAGATTAGTAAAAGTATCAATGGTAATGTGATTCTATAAAAAGTGGTGTGGGAGAATGAAATAGTGGCATTATAAAATTGCTAGAAGGTACTTAGTGAGTTCCCAATCACCTTAAAATAGGGATTAGTCCAAAAGTGGAGGGGAGGGTGAGGTAGTCAGAATAAATGGTTTGGGTGGAGAAAGATTAAATGAATGTGTTAAAACATGGGATCCAAGGTTTATTTAATAACCAATACTGATCCCACATACACTATTTTCTATAAATAGATCTTTATCTAAAATAAAGTTTAAAACTAGAATAAAGAAACCTTTATCACTAGGGTATAGATCCAACTTACCTTTCATGAGAGGTTGACACTACTTAAAAACCCATGCATTCAGATCTACAAGATTTATCTAGAGTCTATCAAATTGTCAGATTACTATTTTGCTTAGATAGTATTTTATATTACCCTACATAGATTCTAATGATTCATTATCTAGGGAAATGGATGGATTTGATGAAGATGGGTAGAGGGTATTTATTCTTTGCTTTGGCCTTTGGGTGAAGGGAGTTTTATGTCTAGATATGATAGCATCTATAAAAAAATTATGCACCCTTGAGTTTACCTCATCTTTCTTTATGGCTCCATCAATCTTAGCCAAAGTGTTCTAGGGTAAGGCCTTCTATTTTGGAAAAACACTTTTGATATTTATATTCTAACCAAGAAACTACCTTTACCCATCATTTCACTCTAATCTTGGATAAAACAAACAAAGGGAGATATGGGAAGTAACAGAGGGATGACTGGCTAAGTTAAAAGCACCTACAAGCACAAAAAGGTGTGATCAGATGTAGAGGAGGTGTCAAGGTTTACACATTTTGAAAATGTGTTAGCTAGGACTGAGCAAACATCTATCGAAAGTGATTTAATATATGTATATATATGTGTATATATGTATATATATGTATAGATATATATATGTATGTATATATATATATATATATATATGTATATATATATATATATATGTATATATATGTATATATATATATGTATGTATATATATATATATATATGTATATATATATATGTATATATATATATGTATATATATATATATGTATATATATATATATATATATATATATATATGTATATGTATATATATATATATGTGTGTGTGTGTGTGTGTATATATATATATGTGTGTGTGTGTGTGTGTGTGTGTGTGTATATATATGTATATATATATATATATATATATATATATATATATATATATATATATATATATATATATATATATATATGTATGTATGTATATGTATATGTATATGTATATATGTGTGTGTGTGTGTGTGTGTGTGTGTGTGTGTGTGTGTGTACATATATACATGTACACCACACACACAGACACACATGTATGTATGTATACATATATATTAATAATATTATTGATATAATATATTATATAGATATTATAATACAATATTAATATATAGTATTATTTTATATAATAATATTATTATATTTATTATTACTTAATAAAAACTTTAAATATATAAAGGAAGAAACAATCGAGGGAGGAAATAAGTGATTAAAATTTAAGCCCTTATATTTTATTTAGGGTGCATTATTAATGGAGAAAGGATTAATTATGTCATGATTTATTTGAAATTTGTAAGAAAGATGAGAAGGTTTAAGTTGGTTAATAACACACCACAAACGTGAATTGGTTATAGTAGTTACTGGTTGTAACATAATTTTATGAGTCATACTATTTAAATATTCTTATTTATTAATCTTTGTGTGTTTTTCACTTTGTGATTTATGTTATGTGGTACTACCACTTATGTTTTTCTTTT
Source organism: Torreya grandis (assembly GCA_037957365.1). Classification (NCBI taxonomy): domain Eukaryota; kingdom Viridiplantae; phylum Streptophyta; class Pinopsida; order Cupressales; family Taxaceae; genus Torreya; species Torreya grandis. Next base: position 2,594,627 of record JARHVA010001613.1, read on the forward strand.
CCTTGAAACTAGTAATGCATTAGTAGCATCCCATTCCTTTACCATGTGTTTATAATGTTTTAATGGGTGAAAACAAGTTTAATGGTGATGAATAGATTTTATTTATGATGGTGTTGCCTCACAAGATATGCACTAGTAATTATGGATTTTCATTTTATTTTAGTGTTAATTATGGATTAGTGAATGCAATGTTTCATTTATGGAATTATGTTGTGCATTCAATAATTAGTAGGCTTCCTCAAATTTTAAATCTTTGAGGTAGTTTAAATTAATCAGCTTAAACATGAATTATGTATGACTTTTAATTAAATTTTATCAACATTTTGAAGAATTAAATGCATGAGATTTATGGGTTCCACAATATATTATTATTTTCAAAGAGATATCTAGACAAAGTGACAAATATTTAATTTAATTGATTACCAAAATAAAAGTTAATGTCAATAATCTACTTCACTAAAAAAAAATTAACATAGTGAGGTTTCATGGATGTACATATTGGGGGTGAGATCATCAGTATTAAGCCTTCTTGGTGTTAAATCTGAATCTCTAAGACATGAATCTAAGTCTATGAATGTAATGTGTGGAAGAATAGCTAGGTAATGTGTATAGTTATTTTCTTTTGTACCCAAATAAATATATTACATTTTAGGAATATAAAATAATATTATTGAATTCAACAACATATCTATAATAAATAAGTTTCATTACATTGGAATTAAAATTCAATAAGTTTCTCAACATCATTGGTGGTTGCATAGTGAGAAGTTTCTGAATGAATAAAGGGCCTTTTGGGCTGCATTGACTTACACATAGATGCAAACCACCTCTTAAACACTATGAATGCTTTTATTATTGATTAGTGCATAGGTACAAATTATGTCATTAATCCATTCATCCATATGTAGGTTCAACCCATTGTTTACCATTACTACTATATGAAAATTTTAGTTTAAAGTGATCAATTTGCTTAAAATCACCATTAAATTATATCTAGCTTAAATCATGTGTCACTAATATTTTATGATAATTCTTCTGTAGGTAGAGAAGAGTATTTTATTATTCACGTCCACTTAGGTAGGTTGTGTTTGGCACCTAATCACAGCGAGTTTCTAAAATTCAAACCAATATTTTGGATCTTATCACACATTTCATAAGTTAAGATAAATGAAGTTATCAAAGGTTCATATATAAATAATTATTAATGGAAATTTATTATCCCCGCTTGAAAATCACTTGGTTTAAGATTATTCACCCTTGCACATTGAGAAAATATTGGTTGTAGACTTTCCTTAGTGGCCATCATGTTTGGAATTTGATTCAACAAATTTTATTTTGTTGAAATCCTAAGACCATTTCTTAGAGTCTTTCTCTATCTTTGGATTGTACTCAATGTCTTAGATATATTTATTTTACTTGGAATTTCTTCAAATCTACTATTTTTTTTCATCTTTCAAAGTCTAGACACTATGCTAATTTTAATAATGAAGATATATCAATGAATTTTTAAATAATGAATCAGTGGGATGTTTTATGTTTTCCCCTCTATTCTTGTTCAAATCCATTAAAAAAATGACAAGGTGTGTTGGAATTTTATTATCTCTAAGACTTTATCAATCACTATGGAGTGTTGTTTTAACCATAAGCATAATTTTTCTTGACTTAATACATAATTTATCTCCTACACCAATATTGTGAAGGTTCAAGATTCACATTTCTATCCTTAGTTAATGTGTTTGGGTTCACTTGCTCATGGTAATACATTTTTTCCTGCAATGTCTGTGACTCTAGCAAAGGATGTGGTGGAGTTGGATGCAGTTTTACCTCCACCTTATGAATGGGGATTGCTTATTCCTTGTAAAATACTCCATCATAAAGATAGATGGATAGGATAAGACCTACATTTAGTGGAGTTATTTACTTATTCCAACCCTATTATTTATAATAATCCACCACCTCCTCCCTTTGATGGTACTACTTATGCCTAATGTGACCCTTTGATATTTTATTTTGTTTAATTTTTTAACTAAATTATTTTTATGTTTTTAAATCATAGATACCAACCAACCACTTTTATTTATTGTAATATTTCATATATATGTAATTATTTATTAAATATGATAATGCATTATAGTAAAAAGGCTCAATATGACATAGTACTCTAACACTCAATATGTTTGCAAAATGATTGGAAAATAAAATATTTCATTTTATATCATTGAATAATACTTTTTTTAGGTTTGCCCAAAGGTGACCATAATGTTACTAATTTAGTTCCATTAAAAAAAAAATTATTAGAGATACTAGAAGGTATAGTAATATAAAAATTATAATAGGTTTGGTGTTCCACCTCATTAACTAAGGGGAGAGGGGTTCCATAAATTTGAATTTTTTACCTTATTTTTTAAAATTTAATTTTGTAATTATTTATATTTGTTTAACCCTTTTTGGAATTTATGTGTACAGGAGAGTAGCGTAATCAAAGAGGAATAAGGTAATCTAAGAGTAGGCTAGTTAGTGATTTTAGATTATACTAATATTCTAATAAGAAATTTTAGATCTAAGCATATCACAAACATAAAATTAAAATGTTTAAAAAAATATGATAATATAAATATTAAGGATAAATTATACTTAGAGTATATATTGATGTGCAAGTAGATTTGAGTAATGTATATGTATAAATAGTTTGTATCAAGATTTTGGTCTATTCACCAAATTATAAAAATTAGCTTTATGTCAATAGGGACACTTCCATCACCATATGGATACATGTATCCATCCTATTATTGATTCTTCAATGCATCTATCTTAGACAATGTATTAAATTTTTAATAAACTTCCACTTTTATCATTCTTGGTTTTTCCTCACCTTTTAAAATGTGTGATTAGATAGCATGCATAAGCTCTCAAAGTCATAATATAGATCAATCCATATATCTTCCTCTTAGGTCTTGTCACCTTTCCAAAAATGGGTATGTGTGTTCATGAATTCAGTCTGATCTCAAATATCTCCATTCTCAATGAGCACTTCCTACATATCCAATAATCTAAAAAGGGTCTCAAAAATATGGAGATCTCCCCTGTGTGTTGGCTTGCGTGTGAAGAATGTTTTATAATGATATACACTAGTTCATGTAGTGAATTAGCTTATAACTTGAAACATATAGCATATCGACTACGATTTTAATGCTTCAGACATTTAATATGACAACTATTATGAATGATATGAAAGTATGATAAAATATGGCATAATAACTTCATTTTGAAATTTAATTTCATTAGTGTTCTATAAGCTTGAGAGGTTTTTGATAGATTAATAATGAGTTGGATTTAACTTGTATTTATCCCACCTATTTTTAAATTTTCCTCATGAAAGGATTAATTAAACATAATAGGTCAATGCATACATATCTAAATATTTGAAAATTTGATTGTTTAGAAGGCATGAACACTTGATTTTGACAATGGACACTAGTGTCAATGATATTGTCCAAGTATAAATGTAATTATCTAGGAGAATAAAGTGTTAATTTTGATCTGTAATTAACATTGAAAGATATATATGAGATTTTATGTGTATTGGGCACCACAGGTGATCTAGGCAATGATAATAACAGGGTTAGACTATATGATTAGAATTTAGGCCTAATGAGATGATGAACATGAGACTATTGGATGAGTCAAATGGTATATCCATATCAATTCTCAATAATACAAAATAGTTCCAAATCTAGCGAGGGCACTGAATCTTAATTAAAATAATCAAATAATATAATAGTTTAAAATAAAATCTCAAACATTGCATCTTTGATATTTTAGGTGCATGAATTATGTGTATAATTTGAAATTGTATCAAAGATTAGGTTTATTTATATGGAATATGCATCTCAAATGTGTCTCAAGTTGAATTATGTATCACAATGTAACCTCTGATCTACAAAATTTGTATAATATGTATCAAAAATAAGAAAAAAATTGTTCCCAATCTATGTGAAATGCATATGATTTAATAGATAATGTATATCTAAATAATGTAAACTGAATCAAATAATTTATTACCATGAATTTTTTTTAGTTATTATGATGCTTTCTATAATATCATGCAAAGTTTGTATTCATTACAATGATTATTTTATTAGCTCTCTAGGAAATTTTTTATTTTAGAGTTTTAATGCTTTCACAACTCATGATAATTATATAAAAGCTTTTGAATAAAAATGTTGTGCATGTCTTTTATCATCTTTCTAGTAAGTTTTTATATGCAAAAACAAGTTGTTTATTCTGTGATATTTTTTTATGCATTGTGATGCCTTTGTATGTTTTGTGATGATCTTATATTCTATGCTATGATTTCATATATGATTTAGAGAGGTCAATTGAAAATTTTCAAAATATTTTATTATTTTCAAATACTTTATTAAGATTTGCCTTTACATTCACAATAAATTTTTATGTTATTTCCATTATTACCAAAGGTATGATGACCATTTTTGTGATATTTACCACCCTAATAAATCTCAATCTAATAAAATTTCACATACATTATGTATTTTTTTATTTTCTTTTCCTTTTACAAGTTCCTTAAAAATTTCCCGTAATTTAATAACTAAACTTGATTTTATCATTTTACTTCTTATTAAACCCTTCTAAAATACGGAACTAATAAAATTATTTAAACAAATAATTTGTATGTTCTAATAAATAAATTTTTTTGACAAAACATATTAATTTGGAAATTCTAAAATCTAACAAGCATATTCCTCTCCATATTATTTTATTGATTAAAATAATTCTAAATTAGATAAATATTATTATAAAACTATCCTTTTCATTTATCATTATTATAAAAATTTGACGGCCGTATGATTCTATTATACCCTTTTTTCTTTCATTAAAAACAATTTTCCATGTATCAAATGCTAATATGTGGGGCATGGGCCATCGTAATAATATGTTACGCTCCATACATGATATTCTAATGAAATAATTATTTTTTATTAAAGGAGGCAACTAATAAAATTAGTTAAACAAATAAGTTTATATACTTTAATCAATTAAAAAATTTCACAAAATATATTAATTTTAAAATTTCAAATTCTAACAATGAAAAATTAAAACATATTTCTTTCCATATTATGATGAAATAATCTATTTAATAATTATAACGAATAATAACAAATAATATTAATTGTATAAAACAAATAAAATTCAATTCAATTCAATTCAATTTTATTATAAAACTATACTTTTCACGTATTATTATAAAAATATGAGGGTCGTATGATTTTATTTAAACTTTTTTCTCATTAAAAATCATTTTGCTATAGATTTTTATTATTTTTAAAAGGAAATAATCATTTAAATATAAAAATTATATGCAATAATATTCATGGTGAGATGTAATAATATTCATGATAATAAAAGTTTACATAATTTTTTAATTAAATATGTTAATTATACAATCATTTCAAATAATTTTTATAAACATTATTTAACTGAAAATTCAATAATACTATAATTTAAAATATAGATTGATTTATATTAAGTGTTACAAGTGAGAGAAGGTTATTTTGATTGAATTTTCTATATTTGAAAATAGCAGTTTACAATTAAAAGAAAATGTCATAATGTTATTATTCCTCTCAAGGTAGGGAACTAATAAAATCATTGGAACAAATAATCGGTACGTTCTAATCAATGAAAAAAATTACAAAATATTGGTTTAGAAATCTTAAAATCTAACAATAAAAAATTAAAACATATTCTTTTTATTAATATTATTATAGAACATTTTGTTTATTAATTGTAATGATTAATAATAAATTATATCAATTTAATAAACTAATTAAAAATAATTCTAAATTAAATTAAATATTATTATAAAACTGTACTTTTCACTTATTATTATTATTATAAAGTTGTGATAGTCGTATAATGTTATCTAAACTTTGTCTAATTAAAATACAATCATTTTGCCTATATATTAAATTTTAATGCAATAGATAGATGTGGATTTTGGCATGGCATCATATGCCATCTGGTTATGAAAATACTTTTATAGTTAGCATCCATTTTGTCTCCAATATCATCATCCATTAGAATCAAATGCTAATTTTAGATCTCTACTTAGCATTCAAAACTAAAAAAACATTTGCTTCCTTTACAATACAATATTATTTCTTAATCTTGACGAAATCTTCTTTTATTCCAATAGTATAAAACATTTTTTTATGGTGATATTACTCATTTAGAAATTTAATGATCCAATCAAATCCATGATGATTATAACATGTCATTTTAATTTCCCACCATGAATTATCATTAAAATGCTAACATATATATGGTATACATAGCGTGTCACATGTATTGTAGTGTGCTACAAATATAAATATATATCTAACAAGCATTATACTAATAAACCAAATAAAAATAATTATTCAATTTCAATTTAATTACATATTATTTTGATGAAATCTTTCAAAAATAATTATAGTTAATCAAATTTAAATTGTAGTAATAAACTATTCAATATTAAATTTACATTTTCAAATTTAAATTATTAAAATTAAATTATATTATAAATTTATATACAAAATCAAATACAAATAATTTTCAACTTGTGAGGAGCGATGGCTGCAACTGGAGGGAAGGAGAAGAGCAGCCATGGCGAGGGCTCAGGTGAAGTGTGGCTGGGTCAAGAGGAGGATCCCCAAGCGAGAGAGCCTTTCTATTTCAGCAAGCGACCCAAAGTGACAAAGGTAAATGGTTGTTTCCCACGCAGCCAAGACAGGCCAGTTCTAGTGATTGCTCAAGAAACTATCAAGGAGGACATTGAATACTTATCGGCTCATGCCCTAATTTGTAAATTTATGGGTATTCGAATATCCCAGTTGGCCTTGGAAGCCTGGATGAGGTGCACCTGGAAAGTAGAGGGGGATATAGATATCATGTTGGCTGTTAATAGTTACTTTATGGTAAATTTCTCCTTTGTATCTGACAAAAACTGCATTTTCAAGGGAGGAACCTATTTCTATGACCGTATCAGTCTGTTTATCAAACTGTGGCATGCAGGGTTTAATTCTGTGAAGGATTTGCCTGCTCGTGTTCCTGTATGGGTCCGTCTCTCGTGACTACCCCTGGAATTTTGGCGAGAGGATATCCTGCGTCAAATAGCCGCCTTACTGGGAATGCCAATTGCCATCGCACATCAATCTTTAGACAAAAATCTTATCTCCTTTGTTAGAATCTGTGTGGAAATCAATCTAAATAATCCCCTGCCAGAATCAATGGAAATCTGCCTGGGGCATCTTCTTGGGTTCAACAAATTGATTATGAAGCTATCCATTTTCGCTGTAGAATATGCCATGTCTATGGCCACCTGCACTGGCAATGCCCTCAGGCTGGGAGATTCCAAGGGATGGATCCTAAGGGAGGAAAAGAGGCAGGCCAAATGAACCATATGGGAACTTCAGTTTACCCTTGGAAATGTTGCGAATGTAAAATCCCATTCAAATGGAGCTAACGCAACTTTGGGTTTAAATGAAGCTAATGGCCTTGACAAGGAGGGCTTTACCCAAGTCCATTGCCGTGGGAGAGGACGTGGCCAAAAGCGCAGAAATCAAGATAGATCTCTTGAAATGAGCTTTAACCAGTTTGAAGCTTTAGATAGTATGGCCATAAAAGATGGCATTCCACCTGTGGAGGAGGGAGGACCTTCGAAGAGGGAAGAGGATTGCACCCTCCTCAATGTCACCCAAGATATGGTGATCCAACAGTGCCAGAAAGTGTGAATATCATGGAGGTTGGGAATCTGGTAGATCTTTCAGTGCAGCAGAACAAGGATTGTAGTTGGGCTGACTTGGTGAAAGACAGGGATGTATCCAAGAAAGATAAGGGAGTGTCGAAAGCATTGGGCTTGATGCAGAGACCATTCCGGAAAGTCTCTTTCTCCACACCTTCTAGACCAGGATGCAGAAAGGACCAGGAGAAAATCAAGCTCACTAGGGACTTACTAGTTGAGTAAGGAGTGGTTAAAACACTGGATGAACACTTCACCCAACCCAATCAATGATAGTGTTGTCATGGAATGTTAGGGGGTTGCATAGTACCCTCAAACAAAAAACTATGCAGAAGTTGATCTCCGAACACTCTCCGAATATCCTATGTATCCAAGAGACCAAGCTTTTTGTAGATGCTATGTTTAGTTGTTTACCTAAATGTTGGGCTTTTGGCCAGTGCCAGTGTGTAGGCGTGATAGGTAGCGCTGGGGGTCTAGCAATCTATTGGGATCCGGTGAAGGTCACGCCACTCCAGTGGATGGCTAATATCTCAGCACTTTCCATGATTATGTCCTCCCCTGAAATAGGAGAGCTGATTTTGGTCACTAATATTTACGCACCTGGGGATATCCATGGACACCTCAAGCTATGGGAACATTTATGTTATGTTCAGAGTTGCTGTCCTTACCTGCCATGGATCATGAGCAGAGATTTTAATGCTGTCCTCAGTCTGGAGGAGAAAAGGGGTCGGCTAAACCATTTAGATCATTTGTCTGAGCTTCTTAGACATAATATGGATCAGCTGCACCTATCTGATGTTAAACCCATCAATGGGCGATTCACCTGGAGCAACAGAAGATTAGGTAAGGATGCTATCTCTAAGCGCTTAGATAGATTTTTAGTCTCTTGCTTTTGGCTCTCTAGTGCTTTCTCTATTTCTTCTAAAATTATGGATTGGAGAGGCTCTGATCATTGGCCCATTAAGCTCACAACTAATTTCATTGACGGGCCCAAGAAACCTCCCTTTAAGTTTCAGCTAATGTGGCTTCGAGATTCTTCTCTTCATACCCTCATGTCCCACTGGTGGAGGCAGGGGGGCCCTGAGTATGGCACAGTGATGTTCTCCTTTGCCAAGAATCTTTAGTATGCCAAAAGAAATTTACAGGTGTGGAACAGGACCAATTTTGGTAATCTTTATACTATGAAGAAGAGAGCACAAGACAAGTTGGACAGCACTACCAGACAGATTCTCGAATTTGGCTTGTCTGATGATCTTCGTAGGGCAAAATTTGTGGCCTTGAATGAACTTAATGAGTGGGAACTTCAGGAAGAAATATTTTAGAAGCAGAAAGCCCAGGTTGACTGGCTCCAGGAAGGTGATAGGAACACTGCGTTCTTTCACAAGTTGGTTCAGGCGAGGTGCAACAGGAATTATATAGTGTCTCTTTTTGATCTCGGATGGAACTAGGATTTCATCCTCTCTTGCCATCTCAGAGGAGGCTGTCCACTTTTACTCTGAGATTTTACCTGGCACAGCACCTATTGCTAAACTGGAGGAAGACACGATTTTATCCTGCATACCTCCTTTAATCACGCTAGAAATAAATGACGCCCTCTTGAAACCGATTGCTAAATCAAAAGTGGAAAAAGTTGTATTTACTATGAGCAGAGGTAAGGTGCCTGGATCGGATGGTATCCCAGCTAAATTTTTTCAAGAATTCTGGGATATAATCAGTCAAGATTTAGAGGAAGTTGTACAAGAGTCCTACCACAGCAAAGAGATGCTTAGAAAGAATAGGCTAATCAGATGGATCACTTTCGGCCTATTACACTCTGCAATATGGTTTACAAAATAATCACCAAGCTCATTATAGAGATGCTCAAAGTTTGGCTCCCTATGATCATCTCAGAGGAACAGGGGGCTTCATTATTGGGAAGCAGATTCTGGATGGAGTGGTGATTGCTTCAAAAGCAATCCATTCTATGAGCAATTCTTAGGAGAGATCTATGTTTATTAAGCTCGATATGGCTAAGGCACATGACAGGGTTGATTGGAGATTCATGCGGAAGATCTTTCTAGCTTTTGGATTTAGCCAGGACTGGGTTCGCTGGGTGCTAAGTTGTGTCACCACGCCATCTTACTCAGTCCTCATTAACGAGGCACCTTCTAGATTGTTTGGGGCCTCAAGAGGTCTTCACCAAGGGGATCCTTTATCTCCTTATCTGTTTATTATCTTGGCTAAGGGCCTGGGCCGGCTCATAAAATCTCGAGCATCACAGAACCTGATTCATGGATGGCAGTGGGGCAATGGGATTGCCAAATTGACCCATCTCCAATTTGTGGATGACACCATTCTGGCAGGGAAAGCCCAGATTAGGGAGGCACAAGCTTTTCAAAATGCTTTGGACACCTATTTGCTGGCTTCTAGGCAGAAATTAAATGAGCATAAATCCTCCATTTTTTTCTTTAATACACTAGATTCTATCCAGCGTAGGATTGCTGCTATCCTTAGATTCCAATCACACCCTCTTTCGGTGACTTATTTGGGGGTTCCCATTATGGTTGGTAGGTAGCCTAGGCTTTTTTGGCAAAACATTCTGGATAAATTGAGGCAGGGAGTCAATCATTGGACCCACCGGTGGCTCACAACGGCAAGATGAGTGACTCTTCTCTAGTCAGTTATTCAAGCATTGCCCATTTACCATAGCATGGTCCAGGCTGCCCCGATGTATTTCCTCCATGAATATGATGCTCTCTCTCAACAATTTGTTTGGAACGGCAATCTTTGGAATTCAAAATGGAGCTTGATTAATTGGAGCACAGTGTGTAGGCCTAAAAAGGAGGGGGGTCTTGGGCTTAGATATTCTATCCTGTCCAGCCAAGCTCTTGCGGTGAAGCTATACTGGCGGTGGTGCACCAACCAATCCCAGCTTTGGGCCCATATCCTATCACTGAAATATTTTCTTGGGGCTAACCCGGCGGAGATTCCTAGGTTCCCCATTGAGGGAAGAGGCTCTATGGTGTGGAACACCGTCAAACTTGGAGTTTCCTTGGTGTAGTCTAGCCTCTTTTGGATCTGTAATAGTGGGGTGGAGACATTATTTTGGGATGATTCTTGGAATGGAGCTCGCCCCCTCATTTTATCTCATCCTCACTTGCAGGACCTGTGTGACACTTTTCGGAATGTGGGGTGGAATATTGTGGAGCAGTACAAGGAAGCTTATCATCTGGGGACTTTTATTACTTATAAATGGAAAAATGCGTCTGACTGGCCGCTAGGAGGCACCGTTGAAGATCGACAAGAATTAGCTCAGCTTCTTGCTACCCGGGGATGTATCTCCTTGAGGGAGAGTGATATTCTGGCTTGGGGAGGAGATCCCAGTGGTCAGTATTTAGTCTCTTCCGGATAGTAGGAGTTGACTAAGAAACATTTTGGAGAAGCAGAATCTCTGTGGGGTAAGAAAATTTGGAATTCGGTAGCTTGGTTGAAATGCAACTTCTTCTTATGGACTCTTACCTATAAGTGCTGCCTTACTTGGGATAATCTCTCCAAAAGAGGTTTTCAAGGTCCCTCAATATGTTTGTTCTGCCATGGCAGTGAAGAGACAAGGGAGCACCTCTTTTTTCAATGTTCTTTTGATAGGAGTTTATGGCATCTGTGGTGGGAAGCCTGGGGGTGCCCATGTTGGCATGTTGTGTCTTTGGTTGAGTTTTGGCAACGCTTGGACAAGCCTCCTAGGAAGGCATCTATTCTGCAAAATGCGTGGATTGTTGGCCCCACCTTTATTCTCTGGCACCTCTGGATTGAAAGGAACAGAAGAATTTTTAAAGATAGCAAGTCGAATATAAGGGAGCTTTGGCTGAAATTCCTCGTCGCCCTCTAGGAAACTCTCCAGGTTAAGGGGGGAAGTGGCGATGTCCTGGAGCTGAATGACGCCTTAGTGTTAGATCGACTTTCCCTAGGCGCGCCTTTGGGAGCGTCCCCCTGTTTTCAAACCCGCCCCACGACTTGCAACAGACAAAGGATGGGCCCAATCAACTGGCTGGGCAAATGGACGCTGCCTGAGGAGGGAGTCATGAAGGTTAATGTTGATGGCTCTGCTAGAGGAAATCCTGGTGATGCTGGGATTGGTGCCATTGGCATAGACAATTCTGGCTCCTTCTGTTTTTTACTTTCGATTTACAAAGGCTATCATACCAACAATTTTATGGAGGCTTTGGTCATCCTAGAGGCGATGCAAACTTGCTGCCAACAGGGGTGGCTTCGAGTTATTTATGAGTTGGACTCGCAAGTGGTTGTTAACTTGCTAAATAATTGTAATTTTGAGAATGTGGATTGGAAGCTGACTGTGGTTATCAAGTAGATTCGACAGATAAGCTTGACCTTTGAGTTGATTTCTTTTAAGCACATTCCCCGTGAGTGGAATAGTGTGGTTGATCGTCTTGAAAAATGGGCTACGGAACATGGGCCGAATTGGGCTATTTACGATCAGTATATGCTTCCGGTCGGGTTATCCCCTACCCTGGCTCAACTTCTTGAGCAGGATATGATGCTGTAACTTTCCCATTCTCGGGCTTGCTTTAATAAATTTTTACCCCTTTTAGTTGCAAATACAAATAATTTTCAATAAAAATATAGGGACTAGCTGTTACGCAGTTTTTGTTAAACTTACTATCAGATTGCATTGGTAGGTGTATTAAACTTTGGTGTCAAAACGACTTCCCATAAAAGTAACTCAAGTATTTTTGTAGGTACAACACGTAAAAAAATTGAAATACATTTTTCATTGACAACTAATAATTATGTACTTTATTATGCGACGTCATATGAAAGTGAATAATTGGAATAAATTTTTCATTGGAAACTAGTAATTATGTACGTTATTATATAACATCATTAATTCTTACAATTAGAAGAGGGGCCAAGGGTTGAAGTTGATTGACAACTCTCCTCATTGGGTAAGTTTTGACAATTATTCAATAGTTCCTAGTAAAAAATTTATGATAATTGTACATTATCTTTTATAGAAGGAAACATAGAATATGTAATTTATATATTTAACATATTTCTTTAGATTTGTATAGTTTTTTAAAAAAATATATTATTTTCTCATTAGTTTATATAAAATTTCCACTATATAATTAACAAATAATAATATCTTCATATATTTATTGAATTTAAGTTAATAATAAAATGTAATATAAATTAGCATGTTCTAGTTATATCAAAGTTGAAATTTCAAATTAAATCTCCATATCAAAACGAAAAATTGTTGAATACAATATTTTTAAATTATTTATTAAAAAAATAAAAATGAATTTAAATATTTCAAATACATTTATTTTAAAAAAAACTAGAAACTGTCAATTTCTAGACTTAGCTCTTGCGAACCAAGAGTCCATTAACAAGTTATTCGAGTTAATATTATGCACCCTATATAAAACCATGAAAGAGTTATGTGAAACAATATACAACAAAACAATTTCAAAGAGTTAAATGAGTTTTACATGCATCCTAAGTAAGATCAAGATGTAATTTAAGATGTAATACAATATAGAATCGAGAGTCCATTAATGAATTTATATAAAATCAAGAGTTCATTAACGAATTTATATTGATAATGCCATAGAAGAGTACAACCATCTACCATTCATAAAGTAAATCCAAAATATTATATTTCCCTTGACAAAACACCTCAAAATGAGAGGAAAGAGACAACAATGTTAATAAAAAACCATGTTAATATTGAACTTAAATATCTTGTCTTTTACTTTGGTAGTGTCGTTTTTTACAAACCAGCACTCCGACATTCATTACAATTATATGATATGATATTGACATTCATTACAAGTATGATATTACCATGGAAGAGTACGGTCATTTGCCAATCATAAAGTAAAGCATTTTGTGCTTCAAAGCACTTCTTTAAATTGTTCTCGATACCCTGTTCAGGGTTAATGAATGGGCAGGGGTTAAATTTAGGAATCGTTTAGATTTTTTTTCTATTTTATGGTTTAAAATATAGCTAAAATATTTTTTTAATCGTTTTAAAAGATGGGGAAAAAATTAGACACCCCATCAATACAATGTTCACCAAAAAAACAGCCATTTCAAATTTAATTACAGCCTAGGCCCTACAGCGACCCATTGCCAATGTGACTGTTATAGAATCATAACTATTAGTATATTAAAATTCCCAGTACCACCACTACATAACAACGGAAGATGGAAAAGAAGGGCATGCTGCTGTGTACGACAATGGATCTGACACAATCATGCCATTTTAAATATGTATATTTTCCAATTAAGTTGCAGAGCCTATTTATTTATTGATTTATTTTGTGTGGGATTGTGTGTAGGCTAGAATGCATTGGGATGATGCATCGTAGGCGGTGTTTCTGACCATAATTAAATGGCCACATCACACACGCATAGTGGTGGTGAATGGGGTAGAAGGATGACTATGTGAGCGATGAGGCACATGTAAAAAAGGTAATCGAGGTTAAATTTGGCAGCCGTTTAGATGTTTTTTAACCATAAAATACATTCAAAATATATTTTTTTAACTGTTTTAAGAGATAGGAAAAAATTAGACACCTCATAAATGGTTCACAACCAAAAAAAAACTAAAGGTTTTAAATTTAACTATAACCTAAACCCATTGCAATGTGACTGTTACAGAATCATAACTATTAGTATATTAAAAGTCCCAATACCACTGCCACATAACAATGGAAGATCTAAAAAGAAGCACACGCTGCCATGTACGATAATGGATATTGGATAGTGGGAAGCTTCTCCAATAAGCTAAAGAGTTTCTAAAAATCAAATCTAACCATATATATCACTCTGCTATGATAAATAGCTTCCAAATCTTATGAACTGCCTAGGAAATGTTCCTTAGGGAAAACCCCTCTACCTCTGACCTTGGTTCTTCCCAGTTTGCAGAGTCCTCCATTTTCGTAATAACACTACTAGGCCAACAACTGCCAGCCACATTGCCCACATTGTGTTTATCAATGAAAAATCATGGCTACAGATCTATGTTTCATAAATTCCATTAGATAGCATATATATTTACGTATCCATTGCTCAGGTTTATATTTTCTCAACTATAATCTTCCAATTTGAGATTCGTTTCCTATTTTATCTATTGGGGTTTAATTCTCGATTTGATGTTGGGTTTTTTTTTTCAGGTAAAAATCTACACAGAATAAATTGGATATGAGAGATACTTGAGGCAAGGAAATCTGAAAGGAAATGCGGGGCATACAGTAGCTAAGGGTAAGGTAAGGTTTGTGTGTCCTTGCTTTGACTATGAACATTGTCAATGTTCAAACGAATTCATCTTGAAGGACCAATTTACCCTATGAATTATTGTCCACACATAGTAGTGCTAGTTTAGGGAATGTTTTTGTGGCTATTTATTCCCCTTCTTTTCAAAAAAAAAAATGTATTACAAAATGCATACACTCCTACGAGAAAATGAAATTTATTTTTAATTATGATATGTTTTGAGTTGATGAGAGCAAAATGCCTTTGATTTTGGAGTTTACTTTTAAACGAGTCAATTGAATTTGTTTACGCCCTTTTTAATAAGGGCAGTTTATGAATATCTTGATGACATTTAGTTATGAAATTTTATGAATATCCTTCAAAGGCATTCAAAATGGTGACATATGGTTCAGGAATTTTTTTGAAAAGCCTTTGGCACATTAGGAGTATGTTGGTAAAGTTGAATTGATCGAGTTAGACATTTTTTGGTTGCATTTGGTGAAACAATGTTTATGTCTTGTGAGGATACCCATATTTAGGCATATAATTTCAAATTAACTATGCTTATCAATTTAAAATTGATTGAATGCTATTTTGGAACTAATTCATATATAATATGATGTGAATCATACATGAAGTCTAAATAATGATTTGGTTGAATCAATTTGAAACTCATCCATATATAGTATAATTCGAGTCATACATGAAATTCAAATAATGATTTGGTTAAACCATTTTAATCCTGACAGATAATTTGGTGATGATAGTATTATTAAAATTATGAAAGTCAAAAATAAAAAATAAGTTTTATATGCAAGGTGACATTAGTTTAAAAACCATCACAAAAAAAATTCTTGATGTGTAGGTGTGACTGTCAAATTTAACCCATGATAAACGGTAATAGACTTAAAATATTCTAATTTGTAAGTCGCACATGCACTTGCTTTGTTAGTCTGAAGGTATTTATTGGTATGAAGGTTATCTAGATTCATATTGCATTTGTTTAGAAGCCAATTCTATGATGGGGATGATGAAAGATGAAATGAAATCAACGGATGATTTTGGTTTTAAAATATTGGTAACAGCATGGCTAAGATTTATCTTTACATATTTTGATGCCATTTACATCAAGAATGATAGGGAACAGAGTGTCAAAATGATTTTTTGTTATGATGTGCAAAAGCCTCATCTTATTAGTGATTATGTCATACTTGACTAAGTGTGCCCATCAATCTTATGTAGTAAAAATGTATTGTTATTGTAACATGAGTCAGCTATGGTTGTAGACACTGAAATTCTACGCACTACAGTTCTGAATGTCAAAACACCCTTGGACCACCTTAGAGCCCCATTGGGATCAATTTGAACCTTCAACCCCTAACCAAACCTAACCATGGTAAGTTTGACCAATTGACCAAATACATCCTTTTACCCCACTTAACCTTAGACACTCAATCATTGATGGACAAGCCTCTTCTTAATCTGGCCATAGATAACTCGAGCTGTGTGCAAGCTAAAGCATCAAAATTTAATATAGACAGTAAGCTAACAGATCATACCAACCACTGGAACCTCCTATGGAACTTTATACCTCCATCTCTATTTGACTATAAAAGGAGGGGAGTAGGAGGTGAAAGGGGATCCAATCATCTAGGAATTTAGCAATCCAAGCATTCATCCATCAGGAAACTAGCAGTCATTAGGATCTATCAAACTTCTTTGTAAATTCTCCCTTTAGCAAGATAGCAACCATGATAAAGGACTAAACCTCTACCAAAATCATTCTTCAGGCAATGTACCGTTACTCTGTCAAAATTACTCCAATATCAACTATCATCCATCAAGCAATCGACTAAGTATATCTCTAGTTTTCAAGATTTATTTATTTGGTTTCTTATCTAGACCCCTCTGCATCACATCTTTTGACCCCCTAACCATAACCTTATCCCTAAAACATTTAATAACCCCTTTCTGAAACCTAAACTAGAATTTTTTTTGAACATCCTCAATACCCACAACGATTATCAATGGTCACCCTGATCGTTGATGGTCACCTTCAACCATCGATAATTACCCAATTGTTGATGGTCACCTTAACCGTCGACAATCACCTTAACTACTGATGGCCACTATGGTAGGAAATAACAAGTTATTTATACTTACTTAACCTCATTCGAATTCCAATTTCTGTGTCCCTATCTATTCATAGAGACCCCATCTATTTTCTAAACCCAACCTAACATGTTTGGCATCAGTATTGACTCACTAGTTGCTTAATTTGTCTATTTTCCTTTATCAAACATTAATTTCTTATTGTATTCTCTTTTAGTATTTTTTGTCATTCAATGCAAGTAGTTTATCTTCATTTATTTCAAATTAACTATTTTAAGAGAGTGGATTGACATCCATCCTAGTAAGCTCATGCTTCTTGGATCTAGGTTATGCTAGGAAATCCATCTTGCTACCCATCTAACAACCCCTTTGCATTAGTGATTTATTATCTATAGGTGATTCTTCCTAAGATAAAGATGAGCTCCTCAGAATCATCTGGATCGCATGCATATAAAAAAATAGGTTCTTCTACCACATCCTTATTACTAGTTTCTTACTTCTTTTTTAAATAGAAACATACAAAAGTTGAGAGAAACATTCTGGCACACCTGGTGGGACCTATCGGCATCTAGGTGCCCTTTTTTTTCCTTATTCTATGCTCATATAAAGAAATCAAATTTTATTTTGGGTATAAAATAAACTTTGTATATATTTATTGCTTGCATGTTTATCTCATTTATTTAAACTAAAAGCAAAGTAATCAATCTTAGCTTCATTTATTTATCACACACTATACCAAACCACTTAAATCGATTAAACATCAAAATAATTAACATAAGGCCCAATTAGGATTTCATCTCCTAGAAGATCACCTTTACCCTTCTGGCTATCTTACTTGGAGGTCATTATCAAGAAGAGAACCAAAACTCAACTCTCTAATTGAGTCTAAACTCTAAAAATTGATATATAGTGGCTAAGCACTTGACACCTTTATCGTTGCAGTGTGTGAAGTGAGGGGGTAGGCCACAAAACCAATCCATCTATTGATTTCCAATACATATCCTTTTAAGATCCTTAAACACCTAAAACCAACCATATACTTCCTTCTATTACATGTTCTATAAACAAACTTCTTCACACTTTTGAACTAAGGCATAAGCTAAAAGTGAGATAAAATATATCCTAGGATTTTAAACACAATCTAATGTATGTCTTGATTGCCTTGAGATATTTATCTTTTTTTTTCGTTATGATTGACTTGTGAGCTTGCCTTTATTCCTTTCTATTTTTCATATGGTTTTTACTAGACAATAGTTGAGAAATCAAACCAACCAGAAGCCACCTTCTTCTTCTTTCATAGAGTATACATCAAATGTTGAGGGTTCTCCCTGTCCTTCTACCCACATAAAATGCCTCATTTAATTTCCCAAGGTGATGCAAATTTTGCCACCTTCCTTGATAATAATCCTGTGGCCTTTCAACATTACCTCAACACCTTGTCTCACTATACCCCTACTTCGGTTCCTCCTATAGATCCACCTTATGGGATGCCTTCTTATCTTATGGTTTTCACTACCTCTACCTAACCTATGATCACCCAAACATCTTCCTCAACTAATAATCCACCTACTACCTCTACCAAAACTCAATCAAACAACCCAAACCATAGCCAAACACCACCTACACTAACCAACAACTCCTTCAACATAAGGGAAACCTTACCTTTAGTTGCCCATACTCCATCCACCATGGGGATGCCTTCTACAAATATTGCCACTATCCCCCTTATCACAACCAACTCACCAATCTCCACCCCACTTCAAAATGTGGTGCTTTCTATACCTTATACCCTTCCACCTATCATTAATAGAGTCACCAATCACACCCAACTAGTTAACCATATTGTACCTCCAACTCAATCCATATCAATTCCCCAATCTACTAATCCAATCATACCTTTGAACCAAACCACATAAATCCCACAAAAAATACCTATGACACCTTACTCATGCTATATTCCTAATCAATAAGGATATATAGATCTATATTCTACCCAAATTTTTGTGCCCATTAACCCATATGTGGGATCATCCCAACCCTCAATAACTACATAAAAATATGTGGAATCTTCTCAACCCTCTACCAATTATCCATATATTACATCCACCCAACCCAACCCAAACATATCATACAGTTATGCAACTACCTAACCCCAAATAGATTTGGTCAAAATGTTGATGGACAAAATGACCAACCTCTATGGCTCATAACCTTTTATCTTATGACCAAATACGTAATGAACCTATTCTCACATCCATCCCTATCCAACCTTACCCTCCTCAATGGGAATTACACAAATTTTCTAAGTTCCAAAGCAAGGAGGATCCCCAACGACACCTAATAATAGTGTAGCATTCATGTTCCACCTTTAGTTATCAACCAACAAAACAAAACCAACTTCTCTAACTCCTGCAATCAACAAACCTAAAATCAAAATTGGGCTACCCCAAAACAATATACTCCAATAACGGAGTCATATGCTTTAGTTTTGGACAAGTTGCTCAAATCCAACATTATACAGCTTCCCCCCATCAAACTTCCTCTACAATTTGATGCTTCTCACCCTATGCCCACTTGATACAATGAAAGAAATCTTTGTGCCTTTCACTGTGTTATTGGAAATGGCATTAGTAGGTGTGACACCTTCAAAACCACTGTCCAAAACTTGATTAATAAAGGAGAAATTGTATTGGATAATCCCAATGCATCAATGAATTTGTCACTCGACATCTTTCGATATCTTTTTCCTGATCATGCCCCTTCTGCCAACCATGATGATCACAAACCAAAATCATCTCATGCTTATGAAGTCCATATGGTCAATGTTATTATCAATGAACCTATTATTGAGGAAACCACTACCTCAACCACCTCTTCCTCCACTCTACCTATTTAAGTGGTGGAATCACCATCCATTCCCTTAGATACTCAAACAACAGAAGAAACCACCCCTTTCCTTCAATTAATGGGATAATGGACTTACCTACTTCTTGTTTGATATAAATACCAAAAAAGACAACCATTTTCATCACACCTTCCTCCCCCACCATGGACTCACCCTCTTTGTCCTTAGAAACCATTCTACAAGAAGGGATCACCTTATCTAATCCTTCCATGTAGAAAACATCTTCCCAAATCTTGGACTCTTCCATCAAGGATAAGGATGAAGTAACCAGTCCCTTACCCTAACCTATGTGCCTAATTTTTGAATCCAATGCCCAAGGAACCAAACCCATTTACAAACCCTTATCTAGACTAATCAAAATCCTAGAATTCTCTTCTCAACCTAATATGGATCTAGTGACCTTTTGGTACAATCTTGGGCTCCCCTATCAAAACAAAGATGAACCTTCAACCTCACTTGTATCCACCGTTAAACATATCATCACCTCAATCCCTTCACCAAATACCTCTCTCCAAAACCATAGAAGAACCATCCAAACCATCTCTATCTAAAATTATCAAATCACCTTACACGTATTTAACCAAACCCATCAAGAATCTAGGGTTACTTCCTACTCCTAGCCTTACCCACCCATCATTGAAGTTAGATTTAACCCCATCTAGTCCACCGAATAAAACCTTAACCAAATCAACCTAGAAGGTGGAGACACCCAAACCTTCACCTAAAACTAAAATCATACCACCTACTTCCCTCTTACCTTTTATCTTGGGACCCCATCCTTCTTCCATCTTAGGAGCTCATCATTATACCAAGAAGGCCAACTATTCGTAAACTACCCAAGCAAAACTTCCTCATTTTATTCTACCTTTACCTACCCATCCAAAACATCAAACTCACCATCATTTTAAACCAAACTATTTACCTTCATCTTCTCACTTATCTCCAAACCTTCATCATCTCAATCATCTACCTCTAAGTATTTCACCTTTAAAACTTGTACCTCAAAACCACCCAAAACCAAACAATTCCAATCAACCCCACCTACCAAAACCATTCCACCACCCATAACTTCCATGGTGAAGCCTACATCTAAGAAGGCCCCCACACCCAAAACCAAAATCCCATCACCTATAACACCTTTGCTCAAATTTTATTCAACCCTTTTACAAAGATTTTTACAAACATCTTAATTAAGCCTACCACCTATCAAATCCTTTGACCCTTCAAGTCTTAACCCATCTTGGTTTAATGAGAGTTTAATCTGCTCATACCATAAGACACTTGGACATGACACAAAGAACTATAAACCTCTCCAAGTGCTTGTCCATAACTTATGGGATGAGGATGATCTATTATCAGATGAACCTCTCTTCAGCCCATTACCAACCCAAATACCAAACATACCTATCCAACCCTTACCCACTCCTACACTCTCACCCAAGAGTAAAGATGAGCCAAAGTAGCCTTCTATCCCAACACCTCCCCTCATCTACACTATCCATATGGTCAACCGATCTCAGACCCAATAAAAGGATAAGGGAAAGGCCAATGTGTCCATTCCATGGAAATATCCTTCCACCGCTCAACCTTTTAACCAAACTCAAATGCCTTCACCATTACTTTCACCTTCACCAAAGTGTGAAATATCCATCTTGGGTGCCTCTCCCTCTAACCCTTCTAAATTTATCCAATGAGTATTTCTAAATCAACTTCACTAGACACCGGTGAAGATGAGCCTATATGAATTGATCAACACCTCTCCCCATCATTGTCAAGCACTGATATAATCTCTTTAATCTATAGAGGTCCAAATTTAAGACCTTCAACCACTTACATCCTTTGTCTAAAAAATTTGAATTTGTTCCCTTGTTACATTCAAGGATTCAAAAATAACTTATGTTCATCCTGAAGATTCAAATCCACCTCTCTTCATAACTGCATACATCAATCAAATCAACATCAAAAGGGTGATGATTGATGAAAGAGATAGTATTAACATTATCTCTTCTCATGCTTATGGCTAACTCCAGTTTCCAAATAATATCATGTTAAAAACCTTAGTGGTCCTCCATTCCTTTAATGATACTATGGCTATAACCTTAGGAATAGTCATCCTCCACATCCACTTGGGAACTCACACACTTCTAGAGATATTTTACATAATAGAAGGTGAGTTCCAATACATCTTACTTTGATTCCCTTGGATCTGAGCCATGATTTTTGTCCCATCCACCTTGCATTGATATGTCAAGTTTGAACATGAGGGTCAAGTCATCACTCTACAAGATGACCCTAATCCTTTTGCATCTAGCAACATGATATATCAATTTAATGACATTCTTCTTCCCCCTTCATCCATTTCACCACAAACTAACAATAATTCCACCCCTACCATCAATAAAGCTTCAAATAGCTCATTTATCCCATATTCTAAGATCACCATACATGATCTCTTGGAATCCATGTTCCAATATCTCACACTGTGAGAGTATCATCTTTTGGCCTTCGATTCTTACCTCACTCCTCAAGAGTATGGGAACCTTGACCATGATCCTAATTATGATCTGAATATTAGAAACATCATTCCTTTCAAGTTCCCTAACCACCAAACTACTTGATCATCTGCTTCTCACTCCTTCTACCACCTCTTCTATGCAACCATGTACTTCTGATTTCTCCTATTTGGATAAACTAGATTTTGCCAAGTTGTATCTCCATAGGTGTGCCTGGAAGGGGTTTGGCCTTGGAAATTATGAACATGGACCACATGATCTACCCTTGATCAAAACCCATAAACCCTGAGAGCTATTTGGCCTCGGGTCTGTACCACCAAAAGAACCTACCAATTCACCCAAACCCATCACTACCATTGAGGAGGGCATCCCATCCACACAAACCCCATCTCTCTCAAAAATGAGGATTTTTAATTCATCCCATTGAATAATTTTTTCATCAATACCGTTAGTTTGTTCCTCCTAACATATCAAAAGGATGGTCGAACTAAAACCTTTCCTCTGATTTATCCTGAAATGGAAGAAAATGATTCTCCTATTGTCCATGCCATCTAATGTCAAGATGATGCTTCCATTCTCACCTATCTTGGTGCAAGGGATTATTATATCCATAAATCCCTTCCTTTAGATAACTAAACCATGTTTAACAAATCCACTATCGATGTCAACTTGGGTACTCAAGATAACCCTCATATTGTAAAGATTGGTCAATCCTGAGATTCCTCAAAGCAATAGGATTACCCTTTATTCCTTGATGATTGAAGCATAAAATTTGCTTGGTCCTATTAAGATATGCCTAGAATCAAACCTTACATATATCTATAAAACATCATCATCCATCCTGATGCTAATTTGGTTAGGTAAAAGCTTCATAGGATGAACCCTTTCATCATTCTTCTAGTCAAAAAAGAGATTCAGTACTTCTTATCTATCAACTTCATCTAACCCATTAACTATCCCTAATGGGTTTCTAATATCCTTCCCATTACCAAACCCATAGGCGGACTTTTCCTCTATATTGACTTTCGTGACCTTAACCTTGCTTGTCCAAAACATGACTTTCATTTGCCTAGCATCAACCAACTTGTTGATCTTACATCTGGCCATGACATGTTATCCCTTATGGATAGTTTTTGAGGATATAGTAAGATCTTGATTGCCCCTAAAAATTAGCATAAGACTTATTTCATCACCCCATTAGGAACCTTTTCCTATAGGGTCATGTCATTTGGTCTAAATAATGTTGGGGTAACCTAAAAACATACAATGACCTACATCTTCTATTATCTCATCCACAAAATTATAGAAGACTATGTAGATGATCTCCTTGGAAACTAAAACTATTTCAAGGATCATCTTGAAGTTCTAAAAATTATCTTTGAATGCCTAATCCAATTTCATGTCTGACTCAACCCCAAAAAATGTGTTTTTGGGGTCCTATCTGAAAAGCTTCTTGGCTTTATCATCTCTCTTAAAGGAATCAAAATAAACCCTAACAAAGTTACAAAAATCCTTGACATACCACCTCAAACCAATATTAATCAACTCCACAGCCTGCAAGGGAAGCACCAATCCATTTGTTCTTCATCCCTCAGTTATTAGATAGATGTCAAACTTTTCACCATCTTTTCAAGAAAGATACATATTTTAAGTGAACTAAGGACTGCCAACAAGCATTTGATTCATTCAAAGAGTACCTCCTTTCTCCACCTATTCTTACCCCTCTTAAAGAGGAACAACCCTTCTATCTTTATATATCCTCCACTAACCATTCCTTAATGGAAATGATCATTCATCGTGATGAACAAAATAAAGAACAAGTTATCTACTATATAAGTTGAACATTTATAGAGTACGAGACTTGGTACACCAATAATGAGAAGCTCTATCTCACCTCAATCTTCATGGCTACCAAACTTCATCATTACCTCCTCAATCAAAAAACCTTTATCATTACCTACATTGACCCACTCAGGTACATGCACTCTAAACCATACCAAATCTAGCATATAGCTAAGTGGCTCATGCTCTTAACTAAGTTTGACCTTGAGTTCCTCTAATAGAAGTTGATTAAAGGGCAACTTATTTCTTATCTATTAGATGAATATAATTTTCCAGATAACCAAACACTTACTCTTACATTTCACGATGAGTCCTTCATGATTATTTCTCAAGAGGACATCACCTACCAAAAGACCATGTTTTTTGATGGCTCAAAATGCTAGCATGGTGGGCGTGCCATAGTAGTTCTCATTCCCCTCAGTGACAAAACTCTTCCTCTTTACTTCAAACATGATTTTGAGTATACCAATAATATGAAAGAGTATGAAGCCCTAATAATAGGCCTCCAAACTTCTCTAACCTTGGGAGTTAAGATGATTAGTGTCTTTGGTGATTCCCAACTTGTGGTTAACTAGGTCAATGGATCCTATGAATGTAAGAATGATGTCATGTAATAATACAAATATCTAGTAGATGCACTCTAAGCATCATTCTATCATTACCTTATCCAATTTTTTCCATGATCTACTAATAAATTCATGGACACAATGGCTTCCCTTGCTTCTCATATCCCATCTCAACCTTCCAATTCCAAGCTCTTTATCACCATCTATCATTTTATCACCCCCTCTTATATCTAATATGACCTCCCTACCATATTTAATGTTGAGAAATCTACATCATATATTTGGTATAACCAAACCTTTGACTATCTCAACCTCAACATCATTCCTCCCATCCTCTTTAGAAATGCCTAAGGAGCCTTTATTCAGAGTATCTCTCATTTTACCATAATAGTGGGAATACTTTACAAATATGGTTTTGATGGGATTCATCTCTATTGCCTTAATAGTCATG
Source organism: Torreya grandis (assembly GCA_037957365.1). Classification (NCBI taxonomy): domain Eukaryota; kingdom Viridiplantae; phylum Streptophyta; class Pinopsida; order Cupressales; family Taxaceae; genus Torreya; species Torreya grandis. The sequence goes on from JARHVA010001613.1 coordinate 2,620,074, forward strand.
AAGCTTTCCATGCTATCAAGGAAATGCATGACAGACTTTGTGGGGGACACTTTAGTCATCTAGTTATCGCTAAATGTATCGTTTGCCTTGGCTACTATTGACCCAGCCTCAACCAAGACTAATATGATTATGTAAAGAAGTGTCTTAAATTTCAACAACACACCAATTTACGTCATACACCAGCCCATGTAATCCAATTATCCTTGGAATTTTGACTCTTCTCCCAATGGGGACTAGACCTCATTGGAGAAATCAATCCATATTATTAATAACATCACCACTCCATCATCACCACCATTGATTATTTCACCAAGTGGGTAGAGGTTATTCCCCTCATCTTGAATAAAGTGAAAAATATAGATGACTTCATCAATCATCATATCATCTATCATTTTGTTATTCCACATAAGATCGTCACTAATTATGGTAAATAGTTTAAAAACCAACAATTCTAAGGTATTTGTGACACATTTGGCATCAAATTAATATTTTCCTCAACTTATAATCCACAATCAAATGGAGAGGAAAAATCCTCTAATAAAACCCTCAACAAGATGTTAACCAAAATGGTTAGAAATTCAGGTCAGGATTGGCACCTACACATCCCATTCACTTTATGGGCCTATCACACTAGCATTTAAACCTATATGGGTACTACCCCTTTCTTTATGGTCTTCAGAGAAGAGGCAATCTTGCCTATCAAAGTTTGGATTCCATCTCTTTACATATACTTGCAAGACATAATTTTTGAGAGAGACTATCATCAAGAGCATCTAGCACGACTTGAACTACTTGATGAATGCTAACTAACTACGCTTAATCACCTTTATGTCTACCAAGAATGAATAAGCCACATAAAAGAATAACAATTTAACATTAGATAGCTCATCCTGACGGAAAATAAACATGTAACCAATATGAATAAAAGCAAGAGAGGTAAATTTGATTTTAATTGGCTTAGACCCTACATCATAACCCATAAGTATGGATCAAGAGCTTATCATTTGTCCTCTCTTGAAGGAAAAAAAGAACATGAAACTCTCAATGCTTTGCATCTAGATGCTTTATTTTGTTTAACAAGGATCACACTAATATTTTTGTCTAACTTAAGCTCATCCCTTGATTTTATATATTTTTTTACCTCTTTCATACCCTCATCGTATCCCTTTGAGGACAACCAATTACAACATAGAACCATGTGATTAACCATCATAGTCATAGTCTAATCCTAAATATGGGTACCATGGCTCCACCCATGGCATGGTTCTCATGGATACTTTTCATCCCTAATTGGATGGAATCTCATGGTCATTATCTCTCAAGGCCAACCCTTTTACCTATCATTAATATTCTTGTGCTCTAAGTTTCACCCTCATAAAGGTAAAACTCTAAGCCTAAGTAGACTTGTCCATGTCTAACTTAGAATGAAAACAATTTGGTATACCAAAATATCATTTGGGTCAAATATCTCTACCATGTGGACTACTCTTTTGAAGAACAACTGCCCAAAATCTAAAATTTATTAAAACGATAGACTGTTACCTTGAAGGACACTACCAAGCTAAACAAATTCAAATTTAGACAACTACCTTGAAGGATGGCTAAGTCAAATTATCCAAGAAATAATTACAAGCTTCCCACATCGATCAACTTCATAAACCTATCAAAACACAACAACAAATGACCCTATATCAAAATTAGAATAAACTACCCCAAAGAAGTTGCAATTAGCCTTCTTATATAACATCAATATACTTCTTGTATCAATTAGTCTACACCTTGTGTTAAAATACTTTTTTATATATTATGGTTCTTAGGTCACCTATATAAGGGGAAAACCAAGCCTTAGAAATGGTACACTACCCTTCACATCACCTATCACCTATCTCCCCTTTATACCATCTACAAATCAAGGAATTTAGAGCTTACTTGACATGATGTGATCAAGATACAATTTTATCCACCAACATATCCTAATGTGAAGCATTCAAAAGGCTTATGTTCCTTAAGCCAATATAACTTCATTTTTTTTTGTCTTTGCCAATAAAGAATCATCATCCCCTTTCTTGATCCTATCATAATTGGTTCATGTATTCACCTAGATGTATGTCTTGTGATTTTCATTTTTTTTCTCACATTTATTTTTGTTATCTAACTTATGTTATGTAATATCATAAAAAAAATAACCATAACAAAAACATCATCAACAAAAATGTTCATAGAACTAAAACATCACATATCTATGATCATAACCATGATCAAACATCATAAATCATAACAATACCATAAACATCACATCATCATAACATCACATATCTATGATCATAACCATAATCAAAACATCCTAACTATATATGAAACAATATCCATAATCATATCCAAGATCATAAACCACATTACATCTATAATCATAAACCATGATCACAT